>BMAO01005624.1:0-20068 GCA_019973975.1 Trichonephila clavata | reverse complement strand
CATGTGATAGCTTGGCCGGTGATTGAGTATCATGGCTTTCTCGTTAACTTTTTCCTTCTTTTCACAAAATCAGCACTTAAAATATTATTTTATTCTTTTTTTCAATTACTTTTATTCTTTGTTTCCTTCCTCTCTGCTTAGTCCGGCGTTGCACTGGCTTTTACCGAGTGAATAACTTAATCACAATGGGAATTTCCTGTTTCCTTCAGGACGATAGTGATTTCTTTAACTATGTCATTAAACTCCCTTTTTCGAAACTTGTTCTTGCGTTGGTGTGGTGTGGTAATTAGGAGAGATGAATGAAAGCTCAGGTGTCGTCCTCGTCACTTGACCATGGCTGAAAATTTCGAGTTCCGTCGCCAAAAACCCTCGAATAGGCGAACAGTGCGAATTTATAAATCACTCACTCACTTTTTAATTCTTTCGTTGCAATTTTTTAGTCCGGAAAAAAATATAGCTTTTTTAAAAATAGTTGTATGTTGAAAAAAGACAGATAAGTAGAAATTTTCAAATTACAAAACTTCACTACTATTTTAAATTTTGAATTAAAATTAGGAGGATTTTTTGAAATGTTCGACACATGGGAAAAAAGTTTCATGCAATTATCTTTATAAAAGAGTAAATTATTAAACGATTTATATAAGTAACTTTCAGTGTTTTATTAAAATTTGTTCAAAAAAGTTTTTGGCTTTTTATTTTTCAAATCACTGATTTGATACAGATAAATATTTTAAATCAATCTCAGAAATGTATTGAATACATTCTTCCATCTTAATCTGACATCAATAATGATTTAATTTTGAAAATTATATAAAGAAAAAATGACGAAAATGTAAGCAAAAATAACTTTTTCACTCGTATTTTTACGCGCCAAATTTAATGAATTTCCATGTTTAAGTCAGAACTTTTTAGGTATAACCCTTGAGTTAGATGTGAAAGTTTCAGGTGAAAAAATTGAATGCTATTTTGGCGCCAAAAACCATTTTTCGACGCCAAGGCTTAGCTAAATGTAAATCGCGTATTTTTATTAAAGTTTTTATTTTAGGGCTTAATTTATTTAACTTAATGCTTTCAAACTGCACACATAATTTTCAAAAACAAAGTACTTTTAAATAATAAATGTACAAAAAATGCTGTTTAAATTATTTCTCGCAAAAAAAGGAATTTTACGAAAATCACAAAAAAAAATTAAATCCGTAATTTTCAAGCAATTTTTTCAATCTTCGATTACAAGTTTGATGATATTATTCTACAAACGCAACAAAAGTTTCGTATCGCTATCTTAATAAATAACGAAATTATTCAATGTTGAGTTAAAAGTTTTGACAATTTTTCGAAAAATCGTAAAAAATAAAGTTTGGGGCATTTGATTTTTTAAATGACTGGTTCTAAAAGAAAAAGACTTGAAGTTATTTAGTGTAGAATATCGTTTTCATAACTCGAAAATAAATTTATACGCAACAATTTAGAAATAATTTTCATAAAAATGCATTAATTTTAACTCTTTTTTAAAAAAACCTAGAAAAAAAAGATAATATCATTATATTGTAAAAAATATTATACCGTATTGTGGCGAAATAAATGATTTTTCCGATTCTGTTATTATTTTTTGTCTGATTTCAAAAGCAAAAATTTGATGGCTATTTTAAAATGGTCGAAAAAGTAGGGATCTTCACTCGGCCGGAACGGAATTGAAGTTTAGCCAAATAAACAACTCTCAGGAGTAAAACAATTCGGTGTTTTAAGGTTTTTAATTAATATCTTCTCAACTAATTGCAATATCGGAATGAAAAATAGTTTACTTCATATTCTCAGACCTACTCAATAAACGCACAAAATTTCATAAGATTTGGTCAAGTCGTTTCGGAGGAGTTTGGCTACAAACACTGTGACACGAGAATTTTATATATTAGATATAAGTGTTCAAGCAAAATATTGGAGGTTCGGGGGGGGGGGGGAGAAATGTCTTCTTGTATTTCTTCTGTCTTCCCAGAATTCCTCTCTGGCGAAGGGAATATTTCAAATATTTTAGTTGTGCTGATGAAATAAAATTTATTTTTCATAATCTTGCTTCATTAAATTTACTCTCTCTCTTTCTATATATATATATACATATATATTATAATAAAATAAAATAATAAGTGAGGAAGTTGTACTACCTACAAGGTCAAAAAAGAAAGAAATTGGATTCCAAGAAACATAACAATTGATGATACCGAAAGAGTCTTTGAACTAAAATGGAAACGAATTATGATTTCTGAGGCTGTCGCTGAACTAGTCCAGCGAAATTAGGGTAAAGCAATGCTTTCTATATAATGCTTTTACCACCTTCTCCGTATAACAGAAATGTTTAACATAAAAGAAAAAACACAGTCATGTTGAAAAATTAGGCCTAAATCTGTCACACATGGATGAAACACCATTTAGTAAAATAAAATGAAAGTTATGAATAGAGAATTAGAAAGTTTCAATCATAGAGATGAATATTAAGAAAAAAAAAAGGAAAAAACTAGAGGGAAAACCCTAGGATAATAATTTTCATGAAAAAATGCTAAACATAAGGATATATGAAGACCAAGCATCTTGGATATAATCCAAGCAATTATTGCAAACTTTTTATAAATACCTTGTTTTAATACATTAGTTATGCAAAGTCACGAACGATTACATTCAATTACATTGCTGAAATAATTCTATTTATTTATCTGTAACGTAAAAATTCTTGAAAAATCATGCTAAATGACAAATAATTTCCTTTTATTAATTAGTGCACGTAAAATTTTCATTAAAGATTTTGATATAATTCCGTATTAAACCATCGACAAATTTTGCCAAATCAAAAAACATCGCCAAGAGGGACTTTTGAATGGGCGGATACTATGTTTACACTTGAGGGATAACAGTTTTCCAGTAATGACTACATATCATAGTATTTACCAATGTATCCATTTAGCGAATTGGCAGCCGGTATAATATATAATTGGCATGCAATCATTTGGAGAGATTGGCAACCAAATCTTTTGCAGATAAAAAGTAAAAATTTCAGTTTGTTTATGATTTTTCTTTATTAAAGCCTAATTTTGTTCGCACCAGATAAATTTAACTTTTGTAAATTGATGATAGTAAAATAAAATAAGAAGATCCAGTGAAGTGTGTGTGAGAGAAGTATTTTTTCTAAATCTAAAAATCTATATTATTTTTTTTGTGTATTTTGAAACATTTCTAAAACTACAAATCATTTTGAGTGACATACTTCATAAAAATGAACTGAGACCTTTTTCGTATTTGTTCTCAATTGAAAACATTTTTATTCAAATACTATATACACTAACAACAAATGTATAAGTGGAAGTTTTTAATTCAAAATTTCTCTCAAACTTCCAATATTTGCGATCCAGTATTCAACTATAAATTTTTCTCTCATCTCTTTCTCTCTCTCTCTCGTCCCCCCCCCCTTCCTTACAATAACTGTATATTGAATTCCTTAATACTATACTTTGACACTAAAGCTACGATAAGACTTCATAAGTGTCACAGGCGTATATAAACGTCTCGCTGACCCAAAACATTAATTGCCTCTGACGTTAAAACATTAATGTATCCGAAGTACGGTCTTTTCTGAGAACGGCTATCCATAAAATTATTCCAAAAGCTTTGGAATGCAATAAAAGGACCTTGACAGTGTTTACGAAGGATTTACTTATTTCAGAGGATTTGCTTATTTGTTAATTTTCTCCTCCCCCCCCCCAATACATCACATACACGCGTGCCTACGTGAAAAACAGTGGCATTGGGGGAGCAAATCACATAACTTTTTATCGTTAGTTAAGGATTATTATAAACCGCAGTAATTAGCAAGATACATGTTAAGTATTGTATATAGTTTTATAGATGACAAGAGCTCATGTGGTCACTAGTAATTATTAAACTAGTTCTTGTAGTATTGTTAAATTTAGTATCAAATACATTGTGCAAAACTGATAAATTTTTAACTCTATTATATCAGTGCAAATGTGTATTTTTTTTTTAATGTGTCAGAATTTATTTTAATCTCACGAAGTCCGTAACCAGTTTCTTCACCACCAATAGACATCTATATAAATATCAACCAACTGTTTTTATAAAGGACCAAAAACTCCCATACGTAAAACATCCTCAATATCTAGATTTACCTTAGACCAGGAGATTCTTTGCAATCAGCATATAGCGGACTTGGTTAGTAAAAGTAGAAAACGTCTGAATATATAAAAATATTCTCTGGGCGTGATTGGGGTGCAGATCCTCTAATCTGAAATTACCTATACTACCTTAATCAGGCCATTTTGGAGTTTGCTCTGCTTTTTTAGTGCCTCTGATTCTATCCTTAAGAAACTTGAAAGAATACAGCTGAATGCTGCTCGAATCATCGCAGGTCTTCGTAACAGCTGTTCTAATAACTTAGCTCTATATGGGTGCGACCTTCAGCCTTTAGATATCAGAAAAAGCTATTGCTTGATCAAGTACTTCAACAAACTGCTCAGTTATGGTGATCAACATAGAACCTCTCAATACTTAAAAAATTGGACAGAAAATCAAAGGTTGAAACGTAAAAGTCCCTTCTCCCAAGCACTTGAACAATACCTGAATTTTAATGTGGAGCATCACTGTCTGACTTTATCATTCCTGTCCTTGGACTCCCGGGAGCCACGTTCCATACTACTTTAAGTACCAATGTCAATAAAATGTCTGACCACCCCGAACTTCTAAAAATTGGCTCTGGAGGTGATGATGGGATTTTAATGGATGCAGTGAAGATCTATACTGATGGCAGTAAGGGAGAAACAAACACTACTAACAGTGGAGTTTTGATTGAACTACCTAGCCGCATCATCAATATTCAGAGAAGAAATGCTGATCACGCTTCTGTCTTCAGAACGAAGCTAATAGCTATCCTGTGTGGTCTTTCATTGATTAATAATATACAAGGCCAAGCTTTTTTCTGAAATTTGGATCCTGACAGACAGCCGATCTTTTATCCAACATTTATCGAATTGGCCATATACTCCTGCTGGTGACAGCACCAGCAGGAGTATTCTACCCTTTTTAAGCAGCTTTCAGATCGGCATCCTATCCTTCTACAGTGGGTCCCTGCTCATGTAGTTCTGCCCGAGAACGAAGAAGCTGATGATCTTGCGAAAGCGGCTGCAAGTGATCCTGTGGACCCGGAAGACCACATGGTCCTTAGGTCAACCGAGATTTACTCCAGGACTAAAGAATTGATATGTAGAACCTGGGGTGTCCCTCCTGTACACCCATGGTATTTTCAAAGACATCCTGGATCCGCCATATCATTCAAGGGTTCCAGATCGTATCAGACGACATTCTCGCGATTTTCGACTGGTCACCTAAGGTGCATGAATTTTGAAGATGGTAAAAGAAGCTACCCAATTTTCACCAAATGTGAGATTCTCCCCATCACATTCTGCAATGTGTGGGGTTTTCATGTCAGGAAGACTGTTTCTTCCCCCCTACTGTTCTTAGACTTTATGAAGATAAATGGACTCATGGATCTGTTCTAGTTTCCCTAGACTAGATGGGGATTAGTCCCACCACCACCACCAGAATTTATTTTGTTTGTTTATTTTCAATAAATTAATATTTTTTAAAATAATCTTTTGTTTACGACTGTTCAATATGCTCGCGCCCCCCTCGTAGAGATATCAAGCCCTCTATTGGGGCTGTTTGAGAAACACTGTTTTAATTTAATAGAAAAATAATCACGAAATATGGTTAACACATAATCTTTGAATAACGTTAACATAAACAATATGAAAGGGCTTTAAATTTTTTTAATGCGACTCTAAAATTTTAAGATATATTTTTCAGTGACTTTTGAACTAATTTTCAATTTAATAAACATCGAGTATATTATTTAAAATGTGGTCGGGTCAATTTTGATGTCATTCTGGCCCATAGAACGCCTTGCATATAGCTGTAAGCCAACGTTTCTCAAATTGTGAGGCGAGACCCCTTAGAGGGCGTGATTACTCAATAAGGGGGACGCGAGCATATTAAAATGTCAAAAAAAAGTATTAAAAAAATTATTAATTTACTGAAAGTAAACAAAAAACTACTTTCTGATATAATAAAATGTAAAATACACATTTACACTTATAAATGTATCAGTACTGTACAATGTTTTTATTATTAATTTAACAACACTAAGTTAAGAACAAGTTTGATAATTAACAGAGAATCCATGGGCTTGTATTATTACTTTTCTTGATAATTTGTACTGTTAATAATTAATTACTTTACTGCCAATTAAACGTTACACGATTCGCTCCCCATTGCCACCGTTTTCCTTGTAGATGTGCGTACTTTGATGATTTTTTGGGGGTGGGAAAGGAATTAATAAATAAGCAAAGAGGAGAAAAGGAATAAATAAGCAAATCCTCTGAAATAAGTAAATTCTTCGCAAACACTGTCAAGGTCCTTTTATTGCTTTCCAAAAGCCTTCGGAATAATTTTATGGATAGTAGTGCACAGAAAAGATCATACTTCAGAAAGACGTATATACCGACACTTTGATATACGTCGGTAGCACATAAGAGGTTAAAGTCGTATTGTAGCTTTAGTGTCAAAACATAGTATTATTGAATTCAATATTATGTTATTGTATGGAGGGGGGCGCGATGAAAAAAATGATTGAATACTGGGTCGCGAATATTGAAAGTTTGCGAAGCACTGCTGTAAGCTGAGAAAGTTTGACTGTAATGACACCTTGTTTATATATATATATATATATATATATATATATATATATATATTATTTATATATATATATTATATATATATATATATACATAAAGGAGAAAAGCGACTCACTGACTGACTGACCAATCACGATATCTCCGGAATTATTCAACATATAGACTTGAAATTTGATAGACATGTTTCTTTCATAGAGTAGAGATCAGCTAAGAACGGATTTTGCGAAATTCGAACCGCGAAGGGCGTTATAAATAATTGTTTCCATTTTTAAACTACTTGACGTACAATCTTGAAATCAGGTAAGCAGATTCTTTTATTAGAGTAGAATTCCGCTACAAAATGAGTTTGCTGAAAATCGACCCCCAAGGGGCATTGCAGGGGTGTTATAGATAATTATTTCCATTTTTAGACAACGAGGCGCACAGGCTTTATATTTGAATAATAGATTCCTTTAATAGAGTAGAGATCAGCTACAAGATGGTATTTCGGAAAATAGCCCTCTAAGTGGAGTTGCAGGGGATTAAGGGGCGTAATAGATAAATATTTTCGTTTTCAAACTACTTGACCTACCTGCTTGAAAATTAGTAGGCATGTCTCTTTCAAGGAGTAAATATCCGCTACAAAATGGGTTTGGGGAAAATTGACCCCCAAGGGCTGTTGCGGGGGGGGGCGGTTAAGGGGAGATATAAATAATTATTCCGATTTTTAAACTATTAGAAGCACAGTCTTGAAATTTGGTTAGCAGATTCCTTTTATAGGATAGAGATACGCTACAAAATGCGTTTTGTGAAAATCGACCCTCAAGAGGCGTTGCGGGACTTAAGGGGCAATATAGATAATTATTTCCACTCTTAAACTGCTGGACGTACAATCTTGAAATATGATAATCAGAATCCTTTCATGGATTAAAGATTCAATACGTAATGTGTTTTGCGAAAATCGACCCTATATGGCATTGCGGAGGCTCAAGGGGAGTTATAGATCATTTTTTTTCCATTTTTAACTTATTAGACGCACAGTCTTCAAATTTGATAAGCAGATTCCTTTCATAGAGTACAGTTCCCCTACAAAATGATGTTTTGTGAAAACAGACCCCTAAGTGGCGTTGCGGGGCTCAAGGGGTGGTATAGATAATTATCTCCATTTTTAAACTATTAGGCGTACAGTCTTGAAATTAGGTAAGCAGATCCCTATATATATACATATATATATATATATATATATTCCTGTATGGAACAGCAATTTGCATCTATCAATTTACAGAAATATTGTTTGGAATTTTTTACTTAGGAATGATAACTTAACTACCAACAAAATAGATAAATTTAATAATATCAAGAAATTCTTCCAATGCTGCTTAGATCATGACTATCCTTTTAACTTCTTAAGAACATATATTCATCACAAATACATTAATCGTCTTGCTATTTCTGATTTCAAAACCACCATACAACAATAGGATTTCAAAGTCAGCATTTTAGTGGTTTTGCTGTGAAGATTATGTTTTAACACTCTTCACACAGTTTATTTTTTAAACACCCTTCTTAAAAATCCTATAATATGAAAAATTTCTACATTTTTAGCAACCAAACCAAATTTCTACATTTTGACAACCAACCAATTTTCTACATTTGTGACAACCAACCAAGTTATAGCCTACTAAATTTGAATGTAATCTTTCTTGGCGTCTTCCTTACAAGCTGGTATAAAGGATGCGTTTAAGTGCAATTTAGATTTTTATCACAACATATATAAGCTTTCCATCGGTTTCAAGAGTGTTGGATCTCCTGGAATAAGCTCTGTGAGCAGAAGTTTTAAAATCTTTTTGGAAGAATCCTTTTACTGGGTAATTCTTTTGATATTTTTCTGCTTAAACATTTTGGGAGAATTTTTGCTTAATAGTAGTCGGTTGTTCTTTCATATTTCTATGGGATTTTTTATACTTTGGATTTTTTATATTTTGGATTTTGTATACTTTAAATTTCTATTTATTTTATTTTGGTCTTTCCTACCGAGTTGCAAAGGGGGAAGGTTGGCGCCTTCAAACTAGTTTAACCCCACTTATTCGGTCCTAAGTCCGAAATTGCATTTTGACTCGCTAGGTTCTTATTTGTATTTCATTAGATTTTATCTTAATTTTTTTTTCCCTGTTATGTTCTATTTTTTATATAAATTTTTCCATATATATATATATATATATATATATATATATAAACAGTATTTTTTATAAAACATCATGAAATACCCAGAGAAGAGGGTGGGTTACGGTTAGTATATATATATATATATGATTCTCAAGCTTTCAATATTGAATTCAATAATACTAATAAATAAATATATATATATAGTTAATTATTCTCTGCTATAGAGACAAAAATCATTAAAATACTAAAGATAAATGAAATATATCTTTGTAAACTTCATTAAACAAGATAATTGCATCAACTTCTGCAATAAAATCGTTGAAAGCATTGAATTAAAAAGAGATTTAAATTTAAATACATAAATGAATGTTTAAAAAAATGCAATCTGATGTAATTTCCTTTATTATTTCATCCTTTTTGAGAACTAATATATATTCAGTAGATTTACTTTTTACCGTAAAATTTATGCGATATCGAAAAAATTTGAAAATATATAACAATTTCGCTACAAAATTCCTATATTATAACAGTGATAAATTCTAAAAAATAATAATTCTGTGTAAATTGTGCAGGTTCTTAATAACTGGAAAATGAATGTTTTGAAGGAAAATTTGCTCATTCTACTTATTGAAAAGATACAACTAATTTTTTTAATACTTCAAAATGAGAAATAAAATAATACACTATTAAAATAGCGTTCTCGACAGATCTTTACTCAGATATTCAGAGGTACCTAATAATATCAACTTCAAATCGATAATATGTTAAAATTTCAAAAAGTTAGGTTTCTGGAGGTTATTGTATTATGTCAGAACAGTCCCAGTGAATTTTCTACGTAAACTGTTAGAAAAGATATTGCTTCATAAAAAGCGCTAAAAAGAGTTTTTTAAGCAGGAACAAGTTTCTTTGCTCAATATTAACTCAACACTTTCGACCTGCTATTTTTACAAAGTTTCTTCGATAATACTTTGCTATTTTGAGAAGTGTGTTTGTTCAGTCGTTTAGTTAAAAGGGAGCAAACCTTTTATGAGATTATCTCCATGTAAGCCCGACACACGCGCTTCGAAATATTTAAGAGTGCTTCAAAATGTTTGTTTTTCGTATGTTATAGTACTGGGAACCTGACAACTGTTACAGATAGGTTAATATTAAATATTTTAGTCAATTATTTTCCTTTCCTGAAGTAAAATTATCTTAATAAATGTATTTACAGCGAAATACGTTTAACTCGAAAATGTTTAAGACGAAATATTGGCTTACACTATATAATATAACGGTCCCGACAAACTACATTGTACTTTTACGTATTTTTTTTTCTTAACCCAAAACGAAAATAGCTTAACACTAAAAGATTTTTCTTCTGGGAATTAGCACTTAATTAAATGTTCCTGTATCAACGGTCTAATTGTATAATCAGAAGAATTCGTTGCAGTAAATGATGATAATGTGTGTACAACTTTAACTACGGCAAACAAACAAAAATATTGGGACTTTGTCCAAACCAAAAAAACATATAATTGAGACAGATTCCAACTAAAATGCTATGAATAATGCAGCTCCTGGTCCCACGTCCTCCTAAATGAGGAACACCACGAAAAGTATGTGCAGTTATTTAGACGCAGGTTTTCAATGGTGAAATGAATAACAAAACAGAAGACATGAAACAATTTGTTGACAAGTTGATGCTATAAAAGACAATGCAAAGAAAAATACCAGATTATTTTCCAAAAACTCAATAAATGTTTTATTTTTCAAAAAAAACTTGAAAATTGTGTGAATTCTGTAAATGTTTTTGTTTTATTGATTTTTATTAAATAGATGCATTCATACATATATATGTAAATAAAATGTTGTCTAATAAATTTAATTTTTTTCAATATATGTTTGATTTCAATATGCCTTAACACGAAAAAAATATTTCAGTCCCTTCAGTTTCGTGTTGAATGATTTTTAATGTATTTATCCTTATTATAAAGTTTTTATGAGTTATCTTTCCACCTAACAAAATTCGGTATTAACAACTAGAAATAAAAAAACAATAATAGAAAAAAATTAACTATACAGAAATGCAGTACGTAAAATAACCAGTTTTCTTAACATGGGTTACGATTCAAACTTCATTCTTTGTTTGACATAATTTTTTATACTTTAAATCTTAAGGGTGAAGGAAACGTTGAGTCAAATTGAATTTATTCAACAACTAGGTTTAATACGTAATGTATTATTTGACGTTCATTAAATTTATCATCTAAAATAAAACACATGTAAAAAATGCTTAACTCAATTAAGCATTGTAAAGCGAACGAATTAACGATTGTCTTGTGATGCTTGATTATTAATATTTCTTATGTATACCATTTCATTCAATGCATGTTAAATTAAAATAATAAAAAATTGAATTATTATTTATTTATTTATTTATTTTGCTATTTAATATTAGTGTTTTCAATAAACATTAGCACAAAATACCAAAGTTTCCCGTTGTAAGCAATTGCAATTATGAGTAAAATTTAATATTTTAAATAATTAGCTTTGATCAATTGATTTTTATTTATTATAATTCAACTATCGTATTGTGATCCAAAGTAATCGTGTATATGAAATTTCAGCTAAATTGAGTGCTGTAAAATGTGAGAAAAAAGCTTGTAAAGTTTTAACCCAGACATAGTTACAATGTGAGTAGAAGAAAACCCATTAAAAATAAATCAAAACTCTATTAAGAACTGAATACTAGTGTCATTTTAATTTAATTTAATTTCTGATCATGTCTTTTTTTATACTTATTTGTTTGTTTATTTTATATGAATTAGTTAGAGACAACTGCATTATTTCTATGATGTTAAGAAATATTTCAATTTGGTGTCCTATTGGGAAAACGATTTGTAGTAAAAAGTTTAAGAAATATCTGATTATAGAGTCAGAAAAAGGCTAATCAGAAATAAATACATCATAGGGAAGAAAACGCTCTCTTTTTTTTTATTACACATAAAGAATTTCTTAGAAGTTGTTTAAACGCAACATTGCATAAAACCAATTAGAGCGGATATAGCGAACAAAATTAGTTCTATTCGAGATCATAACGATTGTTTCATAAGATTTCACTTTTTCATTAATGTCTCAATTTAAAATAATAAAAGGGCTATTGGCGACGGAGCGCATAATTTTGCACCTTGGATGTGTGACCAACACCTGAGCTGGCATCCCACTTTCATAAATTCCACTTTGTCGTATGATGACTTACAGTCATGAAAGATTTAACGTGAATTATCCTTCCTACATTGTGAGGCTTCAGTCGGGCCAGGATTCGAACTTATGAATCGACAACGAATTCGACCTTGATCACATACTAGCTACCAAAGCCACCTATGAGGGTAGCATAAATTTGCTTATTTCATACAATTAAGAGAAATCTATGTGCTTGAAATCCCTTCCAGAGATCTGAGAAAATGTTCTAAGATCTATTTGATTAGCAAGGATCTCAGGAGGATGACAATAATAAAAATGTTTTACCTAAGAAAATATGATTGATTTTTCTCGAATTCCTAAATTTCAAAACATTTCAAAAATTTTGGAAAAAAAAAACTTAAAGCTATATGCAATTTTAATTTAATTTTTAAAAATGTGCTCAGGTAAAAAATGGAACAGGAAAAGAGGAAGAAAACACATGTTAAAATATTTTATCACGAAGTTCACTTACAAATTCGATAGCTCCAAAATCATTTTAAATATAATTAGGTTTGTCAAATTGTTCCGTGTAACATTTGTGTATGACTCAAACCTACCACACCTTTATTACCTATTATCATTCAATGCAAGGATTAACTCCTTAATTTTTATATTTGTTTCAAAGGGATTTTTTTTTGAAATTTAGAGTAACATTTTATTTTTAATTACTGTAATTAAGTTTAATTAATGTTAGTTTTTCTCTCTTTATATGCATATAAAATTAAAGTAATTTTTCTTAGAGGAAGCTTTACGTGTGCTTAATAGTTTAGCATCAGTGAGGGCTGAAATAGCGTTTGATTGGAATTTCGTATAAACTGCGCTCATCTGTCGTGTTCAGATTAAAATCTCGACAAAAGAATGAAAGCAATTTCACTCCTTTAATCGAAAAACGTTGATTAAACTTAAACCTGGCTTATATATTTAATCATTATGATCCTTTACATTCAAGGCAAAACAAATTTTAAGGATATAAGAAAGGCTATTATGTAAGCAACACATTACCTCACTGAAAGCGTTCTAAATAGTTAAGTTCCACTTATAACTCAATTAAGGAACCGCTTTAAAAATATAATACATTACTGGGTTAATTAGGGGAATTATCATACATAAACTAATATTTTTCTAGCTTTTGTTGTAGAAATTAAAAAATCACCTCGTTTTCCTATAATGGGTGGATTAATTTCAAATATTTGCTCTTGATTACTACAGAAGTATAATCAGAAATTAATATTTTCATAAAAGAGGAATTATAGCAATATTTACTAGTGAAATAAAAACTATATATTTTTATTAAGGCATTATTATATAGATTGGCATTGATAGATTGGTAGATATAGATATAGATGAGTATATTTCTATATTCCTCAATTGAAGGAATTTTAGTGTGTAACGTTTTTGTTTTAAATGTCAGAGTATTTTCGAAAATTAATTCATTTTAATTATTTGGTAAATTGAGAACAAATATATTTTATTTAATTTCATCGCGGTGTAAATTGTATTTTCAGAAGAAAAAAAATATGTTTACTTGCTCTCAAATTCTTTACACTAGTGATGAGTGGTTGTTGTATTCTGTGTTCCAGATATACAGAATACACTAGCTTATTACAAAAAATTACACAAAGAATTGTTTAAATACAAATTCAAATTTAAAGCAGAAGCAACTACAAGTATACGAGTAAAGGAGTTACGATTTGAAATTACTTTTTCAATATCGAGAAAGGAGGTAATCTTTGTTTATGTGTTTCATATGCTTATCATAAGTAAATACTTAAAACGGCAAAACATTTACCTCAAATATCATAAGTAACATCAAAAATGCCAGTGACAAGCATTTTTCTAAAATTTTATTACAATGCATTTATGTGTTAAATGCAGCCCAAGAGAAAAACGATATGAAACAGGACCTTAAGTATTATCCCATAAAGCACAGAGGATTACAAAAATGTATAAACTGATTTCGTTGCTTCTGGCAAAAGTTTTAAGCAGGTGAGTTGCAGATAAAGGGTATATTAAATTTTCGCCTTTTCTTTATGACTGCATTTTTTAGAGTGGAACACTGGGAATTATACTTTTCTTTCTGTTTGTATCAGTTGTTTGGCCATATAGAAGAGGTTATAGTAGCCATGTAGAAAAGGCCTTTTGAGTATGTGGAGAATTACAGTCCTCACGTTGATGTAGTGTGATAGTGTATAGAATAGGCTGCCTGCTCAGTTGTCTCGTCATTTAAGAAGAATTCATAAGATTCATCGCCAATATCTATATAGTTGATTCAAAGATGATTATTGTTGATAAAGATAATTATTTACTAACCATTAATAAACAACTATTTACTGAATCACTTTGTTTAAAAAATATCTTTATATTATATTAGTATATTTGGTTCAGTGCATTTTAGTTGGGATATCACTGATGTGGGAACCGAGATGTCAGTTAAAGTTAAATCACATTTGAAAATGATTTAAAATCAAGTTGTACATTCATTTTTAAGAAATATGATTAGCATCTTTAAAAACAGATTCAAGTCTTAATCAAAGATGTAGGTTGTTGTAGATATAATAATAATAAAATAATACACAGAGTGCTTTCTTTTACTTTTTAAATATATCTAGTGATATAGTCATACATTGATTAAAAGAACATTGTCTTGGAAAACTGAAGTTCAATAATATTTTTATCTTTATTTATTTTTTGTAATAAAATTTTGAAAATTTCGTATTATGTACTACTATTTGGGCCGCATATTGTTTATAGTTTTCCAGTCATATTTATTTCTTACTTTAATACCGGTGATATTTGAAGTATAACATTCCTTCTTACTTAATATCGCTTAAAAATAATTAGTGTATGATTATTTACTATTATTTTTTTACAAAGTAATTATTAGTAAAATAGACGATTTTAAATGTAGCAACACATTTAGGTTATATGCATAGAAATAAAAATTAATATTTACAAATTAATTCAGTCTCATTCTTTTCACTTTTTATAAATGCATATATTTTCCTCTTTTCTTAAATTTCTTAAATTTATTACCAAAACTAATTCTTTTAAATTCAGTTTGTTTTAATGTTAATTTATTTTCTCATTATTTAATTTAGTTTTTTTTCTTCTTATCTAATTGAAAAATAGTAAATCATTTTTATGAATTATTCTTCTAGTGCTTAAAATGTTGTTATTTCTTAACGCCATGACACATATGCACAATAAATAACATTTTAAAGAGAGATGTTTTGTGTAAACGAGTTTTCATGTATAAATGGTTTTCGAGGCATTTCAATTTTTTTAATGAGTAATCTGCTTTTTGGGCAATGCTCACTTTTGATTTGATTTGAAAAATGCTTTCTGATTTTTTCAAACAACACAATGTTTATTTCGATTGAAAAGAGATTTCAAAATAAAACATAATACACTCTTAGATTTCTTTTTGAACTTCTGAATTTGGAAAACTTAAAATTCAGTTCATGAAGTTGATCTAAGTTGTGCATTACTTTAAAAGCACTTTGCCAATAGTAATATCATAAATGTAAATATCTACAATCGTAAAAGAACAGACAAATTGGACATTTTAAGTAATATTAAAGTCTTTGCGAGTACTTACATAAAGTATAACTAAAATATTTCAGGTGTAGGGAAGTTTCTCAAAACTTTTATTCACATTCCATAAAAAGTTTATGCGCAGAAAGTACAGGAAAATTTGGTCTTTTCAAATCCCATAAAATAAGAAATAAAAGAAATTTTACAAGAAAGTGAAGGTACAAAGTGAAAGAAGTTTTTCGTTTACATTACTTTGATTTAAAAACTCCAGAAAAGTCAATAACAAAGGTTAGATGTTTTTCTCAAACCTTTTTGAAATTTTGTAAGAGAAGAAATTTTTTTATTGATATAAATTTTTTTCTCAACACTGAAATTTAATCACTAATTTAGTGTGTGGTTTAAATTCACTATATATCTCAAATGTAAATAATTATATTTAATATTTATTCCTTCGATAACTGAAAGGCAATAGTAGTTATTCCTGTCTAATCATAAATGCGAGCAGAGAACCTAACGTTCATAAAATCAATTGATTCTCTTAGTCTTCACGTTGACGCAACATGTTGTGGAGCTTTGGTAAGTGGGGTATTATCTCATATAACATTCTCGTTCTCTACACTCTCGACCCAGGCTAAAAATTAAAGGATTCATTTTCAACAGCCCTCTTTTATCTTCAAAATGCAGCGGTGCTTATAAGCATTGAAGAAAATGTACATCACACTGACAACTGATCTATGAACAGATAATTACAGGGATTTTCAATCATTAATTTATAAGCAATTCTAGAAATTTCAGGTGAATAATTTCTAATTATTAATATATGTCCATCTTTTTTCTCCCCCCCCCCTCGGTCGATGCACTCGTTTAAAATTTAATTAAAATGCAAAACATGCTGAAAGAAACGATTTGTATCGTAAAAACAAAATAAAATATGTATTATAACAAAACCGAGTCAAATGAATTGCAGAGTTAATGAATTAGACAAACCATGCTAAAGGCGATGAAAAGCAATAAATTTAATTATTTAACCTCCTCCGACCTGAGACAAAAATAAAAACTTGATATTTTGTAAGAGGTACTTAAATAGTTGTTTTGATCACTTTGATGTAGAAAAGTGCAATTTTTTTTTTTTAATTTATAGAAGCTGGGGGGGGGGGAATATCACACGTGATACATCAGGAACAAGACATTTTTTCGATATGAAGCAAGATAGAAGTAATTAATTTAATGTTTAGTCTTTAATCACACAATACATACAATTCATAAATTCAACATGAAAATTAAAGTTTTATTGGAGTTTTAGGTACATAGTAGTATTATTACAATAGCATTATTTCTTTATTTTCGTGAAATACCTTGACACAATTTCTAGTAGTTTTAAAGCATAGAAAACCTTGCAGTCTGTACATTGTATAGTTGTTAAGTCCGAGCAGTTCTCATTCCTCAAATTGAACTCAAACCAGAATTATTGCGATTCATAAGCTCTAAAATTTCATATTGTGTCATATATTTCATTCAAAAATATACTTATTAAATAATAAATCGGAAAAAAATGGGTAAAAATGAAAAGCAAACACCCAACTAAAGATATAACTCAAAAAAATACTTCTATAAATCTTCAAATCCTCCCAAAATATAACTAAAGATTGAAACAAAATTGTGACTTAAAATGCATGTTCATAAGTGATTGGGGCATATTGCATCACAAGTGATACAAACAAATTTCAAAAGTCATTATGCTTTAATATTTCACTACAAATTTCTTTTTTTGCTGTTAGCTAGTAAAGTGCACATATACAAAAAAATAGCATGTTTTAAAATTAGTTTAATATGTGTATATAAATAAGCAAAAAAAGCACTTACTTCGATGACATGCATGCATCTTGTTTTGATTTATAGATGCTACTAGAAATCGCTATCATGGACAGGTACTGCCATGTGTTGACTAAAGGAGGAAATTATATGAGATATTTCGCTTTGGTATTTTCTTGTGATGCAACCGGTCCCAAATTTGTTTTTGCTGTTCACACTTTACGAAAAGTTATGAAACATTTGTATCACATGTGATAAAAGGGAGCCTAGGTACTTATATTGTACGGTAATTTACATTTACAACATGCATATTATTAAACAATATAAACATTTTAATTAATAACTAAAATAAAGGTAAAATAAGAATGCATATGTGCCTCATCTAGGAACATACAAACTTTTTATGATAAAATACCAGAAATAAATACAAGAGTTGATACTTTTTGATTAGAAGCCTTTTTTTTTCAGAGAGAGATGAATCGAAATTGATTCTCCACTAGGCAGAAGGAAAGCTTCTAAGGAATCCAATAAAGATTTCATTCATTAACAACGTTTTTTAAAAGTTAAAAATTTTGCCGAAATATTTTTCGAAATCGACATTTTATTTTAAAAAATTACCCTTTTTAATATTGCAAGCTCTTTGTATAATTATTGGCACACAATTGAACAGATATGATGACTATGCTTTAGATTGTCTTCTATATTTTCACAGAATACTCTGACAAATTCATTAATCGTTGTAAAATATTATTTTAAGAATTGTATCAGATTTAAAGACTATCAAAATCAATTCAGCAGCTAACTAATGATATCCATCTTCATTTTCTTAGGAGCGATTCAAATCTCGTCAAGGTAAATCAGTAGTATAAGACAAAAAAGAACTTGGCTCGATTCTTGATCTTATTGTTTATAACCATGTAAACAAGTTTGTAAATCATAAGTTGTCTGAAAAGTTGTACATTTTCAGAGGAAATAACTCATAACAAATCACACTCTCATAAATTTGCTTATTTATTCAATAAAAATACAAAATATTTCAATTATAAATGAAATTAAGTTCTCAAGACATTTTCCTAGATGAAGTTAGGAAAAATATTAATACTTTTTGTATCAGATTGTGTGTAAAACCATACGATTTTTTTCTATTTAAATCAGAAGGAGAATTTTACTTAAATTATTGGACTGTTGTCTATGACAGGTTTCTACATGTGTATTTTAAATAATATTATTGCAATATGTAACAAATTTTTAAAAAACAGTGACTTAAAACTTTCATTTCTATGATGGTTTTAGCCTCATAATTCGTTATGTACACTAAAAGAATATGAAGTTTCAGGCTTTTGTTTTTAATCACGTAATTACATTGCATTAATTTTGAAAATGCGACACAATGAAGCTGTGAATGATGTTGGATTACTCTGCGAAATCTCCCCTTCAACTTTGCTACCTTGGTGATTGTTTAATGAAGTTTTCCTTCGTTGGAGTCTCCCTGCCTCCTTTTGTATTTCTTCTTTTCCCTCCCCTGTTAGAAAGGATGCCCTTTGTAGGAGCATTCTTACTACATTTCCTCACATTAAAATGTACATATCTTCTTAGATAAATGAAGGTGACAAATATCATCTGAACAGCTTTTCAGATATGTGACTACCCAAAATTCGCTATTTTGGTAAAAATTTCGAAATTTCTTTTAAGATTTTACTTTATAACTTATACATTGAAGATTCCAAAAACACTCTATTTTTATGTCTACGATATTTAGAAGCAAAGTTATATCATAATTAGTAAACTGGAAATGGAGTTTACATAACCGAGAAGTAGGTCCCTACACAAAAAATTTTTTATGTATTGAATTGAAATGTTCAGAATATATTTTTAGTTATATCTGTGTTATGAATCAAAATCTTATCTCCGTGTATATATTATTGTACTTTATTGCTTATGAAAAAAAAATCGTGCTTTTGCATAACATTTGGCATATTTTAAAAACCTTTAAAAGTGTTTCAAATTTTTTAATTCCTAAAACAAATAAAGATGTTATTTACGTACTGTATAGATATTATTTAAATACATTTATAAGAATTTTGTGTAACTACAAATTTTCATCGAAATTTCATTAAAAACGACAGTTGTTATAATCTAAAAAACTCTCCAGAAAACAGCAAAAGGTTTAAAAAAAGTCCATATCAGTTAAACATGAAGCTAAAGAGATCTTGACCTATAATATGGTGAGTTTAAACAATGTAAAGTTAGTAGAAAATTTTTTATACTGTATTAATATATTTATAAAAGCATTTTCTGGAAACTAAGTTTTTAATTTTTTGCTTCACGGTAAAGTTCACTACAAAGTTTCATTTTAAGATATTGAATTGAAATTTTGAAAACAAGTTTTATTTTTTTTTATCTCCAATATGGACTATGATCTAATCTCTGTGTATTTTATTGCACTTTTGAGAAAATAACATTAGTTTTTTGTAGAAAATTGGGCTCCTGCATAAAAAAAATGACATATTTCAAAAACTTTCAAAAGTATTACAAATCGTATACCACTACGTATAGATAATGATATTATTACTGAACTGTATAAATCTTATTTAAATATA
>BMAO01005623.1:0-19853 GCA_019973975.1 Trichonephila clavata | reverse complement strand
TACATTTGATTTTACTAATTTCTGAAACTATTAAAAATAATTCACCACGAAATAGTAAATAAACAAATGATAAAAATAAATAAATAACTCTCGTCTTCTTTTATAACATACTTTTGTTTGAAAAAGTTTAGAACGATCACAAACCTTTTTTTTATAGCCTCACTCCTTTATCTACCCTATCTTATATTATTACTAACAATAATAATATAATAATCTACACGTTCCACAGGCAAGAAAAATGTTAATGCGAATTGCAGATTTTATTTGGTCATAATTGAATGAATAAAACTATTTTAGCTCGAACAATGGCTCAGAATTATTGAGGGGAAGGGTCAAAACAGACTCTCAAAGTAAAAAAAAAAATTAAATAAATAAAAATTACAGGAGACTACTTGGTGGTAAACAATCATTCCAAACGATTTTCAAAATTGCAGGGAGTCAAAGGGCGTTTCTTCAACCCTCAATTTCTCTCACTTATGCGAGAAATTTTTCACCAAAAAAAGAAAAGAAAAAGAGAATGAATAAATTAATAAAGGAGATATATATATAGAACAAGGTAAAAATAAAGTTTTCGACTCTCTAACTCTTGGAAAAAGACTAAATTATTTCTTTCCTTTAAAGTTTTTTTTTTTAAAAAAAAGAAAGAAAGAGAAGCGTGTCAAGAGTAGCAATTAAGGAGTTTCTTTTCCTTCTTCTAGTCTTTATAAAAAAATAATAACTAAAAGAGCGGTTAATTTGATACTAGAAAGAGAAAAAAAATTCGTGTTAGCTGACTCTTTAAAGCAGAAAATAAAAAAAAAAAGTACTAACACGCGAATTCACTTTATTTTGATTTTAATTCGGACTCTATGGCATCACAGCAGAACGAGTTTATCACCCAATCCGTCCCGCCTATCTGCTTTGGCTTTTTAATCGATTGCTAGAGCAGCGTCAGTCACTAGTTTATCTTGACGGGGATTTACAGATTCTTGAATTTTAAGTATCCGACTACTTATGACAACTTTTTTATAAAAAAAATGGTAAAATGGGGACTTTTTGTTGTTTTTAGATTTGCTTAGTACATTTGAAAAAAATATGCTAAAATTAAGAAAGAGAAAAAGAAATTACCATTACTAAAAATGGGAAAAAATTGGGAAAATTTACAAAAAATAACATAAACGTGATCCATTCTTTACCAAAGTTTATGAACAGATTTTCAATTTTGATGTGTTGCTATGTTATTCATCTTTTTAAATGACTTTCAGGATAAGAGATATTTTAATTTTTGCAAAAACTAGAGCACTTTATCTTTGTTATTACATGAAATTGCTTAAAAAAACAGTGGTTTATAATCACATAAAGGGCTGTAAATTTTGTAATAAAACAGTGATTGATAAATGTGAAAGCTAAAACACTTCTACTATTCTACAGAACATACACAAAATTTCAGTTATTTTTTTCAAAACTTTTTTAGCATTCACTGGCTCCGTTTGAGTATTTAAAAAAAAAACAACATTTCGAGTAAAACGCGTTTTTAAAGTATGACCTCTTGCTTAATGTAATGGCATTTGCTTTCACTGAAACACTTATAGAGCTTTTGTTCTAGTGAATGAAAAATAATAAACTTGGTATTTTTATAAAGCTAATAAGAGCCTATAATAATATCATAAAAAAATTTAATTTTTGCAAAATTACAATTTTAAGTGTAGTGCCAAAAGAAATATATACTTCTGAACCCATTAAGGGAGTCAGGAGATGCTCAAAAGAGTAAAATGGCAAAATATAAGACTCTTTGTTTATGGGACATATATCTTTAAAAATTTCCAATAGAGCTTAGATTTTTTGTGATCTTAATAAAGACATTTTAATCATTCTGTAGAAATACAAAAATAATTTTTTAGTTAAATTTTTTTTTTCTGTTTAATTTAATTTGAACATAATTTTTGAGATCTCATAATTCATTTTTATGTTTAGGTACCATTTTTTAAAAAAAATATCTCTTAAATATGTTAAACATTTTTTTGCATGTATATAAAACAATGCCGCATGCAGCTCTCGGGCTGCGAGTTGGCCACCTCTGGCTTAGATGAATATTCCTTGCTTATGGTAAAAAGAGTGCGTCAGTTACAATAATTTCGAAACATTATTCTATATCATTTTCATGTGTACTTATTTTACAAAATAAAATGTAAGTAATTAAGATTATTTGTACACCTAAAATGGAAACATACACTCAAAAGCCAAAACATTATGACCACCTGTCAATAACGAGTTGGCCCACCTTTGGCGCGCAACACTACTTCAACCCGTCTTGGCATGGATGCCACAAGTCCTTGTAGATGGCCGGAGACAGATTGTACCAGATGTTTAAGCAACGTTCAGCAAATCTGAGATATTGCGAATTGTGGTCTTTGAACTCTGAGCTGCCGTCCCATGATGTCTCAATGTGTTCTATCGGAATGAGATCCGGTGAGTTAGGCAACCAGGACATTAATTGGAATTCAGCATCATGTTCCTGGAACCACTTCAACACCATTTAGCCTGTTGGAACATTCCATTTCCGGCTGGAAAAACAGAGGCCATGTAAGGGTGCAACTGGTCCGCAATGATGTTCAGATACCCTGTAGTATTCATGGTCTGCTCTACCAAACCACGGGTCCCAGAGGCGCACAAGAGAACGTCCCCAAAGCATAATACCGCCACCACCGGCCTGTGTATGACCTACTGTACGTTGAGGGAGCAACTGTTCGCCTGGAAGATGGCGTATCCTGACACGGCCATCGGCATGATGAATGACAAACCGTGATTCATTTGACCGGCAACTCTCTCCCACTGATTCATGGACCAGTCGCGATGTTACCCGGGCCCAGCGCAGGCGCAGTTGGGGATGACGCTTGATCAGCAAAGGCACACGAGTGGGACATTTTCTGCGTAGCCCATATCCAACAGTGTCCACTGAACAGTGTGCTCTGAAACTATTCTACTTGACCCTGCATTGTATTGAGCTGTCAGCTGAGCCACTGTCTGGCTTTGGTTTTGCTTCACCATGCGAGATGGTCTCCGAAGACTTTTTCCCCTTTTTTTTTTCTTTGATAGCGTGTGGACGTTCAACACCATGTCGTCTACTGCTGATTTCACCCTCATTCATCCACTTTGCATAAGTACTAACAACTGTAGATCGTGAACTACCCACTTAATGGAAATACTTGTACACACACCTCGGAAATACTTGTACCGAGCCTTCGAGCTATTATTGCGGCCGCGGTGGCCGAGTGGTCTAGGCATCGGATCATGGCTAGCATGTCATGAGTTCGATCCTAGTACCACTAAAGACCCGCCGTGTTGGGGATCAATGCACGTTAATATGTCGAGAGCTCAAACGTCCTCCCGTTGGTGTGGTGTGATAGTTAGAAGAGGGTCAGCCAGCTCAGAGGGGGGAGCCAGCTCAGGTGTCGTCCGCGTCAACTTGACCATGGTTCAAAATTACGCGGACCGTCACCAAAAGCCTCGTGTTGGTAATCAGTGCGACGTTAATATTCTCTCACTCACTCGAGCTATTATAATCTGCCCTTTATCAAAGTCGCTTAGATCCACAGCCTTTCCCATCACACGCAGAATTAAGTGAAAGAATGATTCTTCAGACTCTCCAGCAGCAGTTAAATGCCACTTCATCTGATTACGTGCCTTCCACGTCATCCAGGCGAGTTCATTGCAAAATGTAGGGTGATCATAATGTTTGGCTCTTGACTGTATAATATCTGCATATTCCTGATTCTTTTCATATAACAGCTCGGACAAGCTGTTACAAAAACTGTATTATAAACGTTCAATAACAATGTATCCTAACTGTAAAACCGACATGCTGATATCCTATCAGTGTAAACACTTTAACTGCAATCATTGTTAACATTTACTGAGAATTCAATCTGAGAATGATTCTTATCAGTTCGTTCTGTCACAACAGACTTCGGGCAAACAATCCACACCTTACAGAATCGAATACATTTCTTTCAACGAAAAGAAATCATTTATCATTGCTCTGTTATCAACGGTAGATGGTGGAATGCTTAATCTCATGCTAGTCTCATTTCATTTGTTGGTCCGACTGAAAGTAAAATATTGTTGTCTACCGCCCTTGTATCTAATCGCATTAATTTCCTCGACATGTTTTCCTCGGTGGTATTAAAATGTTGTTACTGGCTTCGGAGAGTGTTCGTTTAATTTCATAATATAGATCTGCTGACTTTTAATAACAGTGAAGTTGTTCGTTTGAGCCGGTACTTCGTTAGAAAGTGAAAGCTCTGTAACATTAAATTAATAGCCTGTGTTGGTAGTGATACGACCACCGAAAGTAAGGATTACGTCATAGTTTTTTTTTTTTAAGGTTTGGGTTTTTCCAGAATAAGTCGTCTGAAAAGAATTTTGGTTTAAATGATTGGTTAAAGGGGGTCATTTGGTTTTTCTTCTTCAGTGGCTCGACAGCCCTGGGTGAACCCTGGCCTTCTCCAGAAGTTTTCTCCCAGCATCTCTACTTTTGGCAACTGTTTTCCAGATTTTGACCTTTAAAAATATTTAGGTCTTTTTCGACACAATCCAATCCATCTTAAAGCGGTCTGCCCGAGGTCTATTTCCCATGGGCTTTGCCAGAAAGATTTTCTTGCTGCAAAGGTCTTCATTCATTCTAGCCAGATGACCAGCCCATTTAAATATGTGTAATTTGACAAATATTACAATATTAAGTTGCTTATGTATTTTGTAGAGTTCTAAGTTAGGTCTTCTTCTCCATGAACCATTCACGTGGATCCCACAAGAATGCAGCGTAAGATCTTTCTCTCGAAAATTCCCAAAGCTTCCTCATCACGTAAAGTCAATGGCCAAATAACTGATGCGTAAGTCTGGACAGATCATTTGGTTTTTACTCCTATCAATTTTCGGGTCAGTAGAAAAAGAAATTTTTTCCCCACCTTTCTTCTGGATTGATTTGAGAGGAATCTTATGTAGAAAAAATATTTCTAAGACAGATTTAAGGAGCATCAACACCTCTACACGCCAGGTCTTTATTGGCATTAGGATTCGAATTGATGACTCGAAGTAAATAATGTCGATTGTGAGTTGGGATCACTTACTACTCGCACGGAGGTTTTAAGGCATAGGTCAACTGGTTCTGAGCCCAGAGCCAGCCCGCCTGACTCGGCCTGAATAAAATCATAATCCAAATAATTTCATCGTCAAATATTATTCCAGATACATTCTCCAAGAAACTAGCAATTTCGAGCTGTATGCCAATTTGCAATAGTGGCAAAACTGCTATTTTATATCATGTCCATCGTCAAAGTCTAGGCCTGCCACCATACACCATTTGATGATGATGATGACGTATCTTTAATGAGACCAAATCAGACAGTACCATGGGCCCAGATGACTGTTCAGCAATATGTTCAATATTATTCACATAGAGGTTTGTTGAAGAAAACAGGACCCCTATTCTTTTGTAGGGCAGCAAGAATAGCTGGACAGTCAAAAATATGACAGGTGTTAACTTTGTGAGGCCCAGTAGCCGAGTGGTATCGTATCACGCTTCCACGCCACAGGTCCGGGATTCGAACCCCGGGCTGGACAAGGTCTTACTGAAACCTTTCATCCCTTCAATGGGTCGATAAATGAGTACCAAGCTTGCTTGGGGACTAAACAATAGGAGTTTCGCTGCAGACTGACCACCTGATCGGGACATCTGCACGTGCACCTCAGCACCCAATGGTCACGTATACAAGATGGGCACAGTAGGGTTTGGCCCTCATGGGCTGTTGTGCCAATGAGTTTAGTTAGCTTTGTATCTAAACGATTATCACAATTCCTATAAGTTCTTCTAACATCCCTATCAAACTTCATTCCTCTGCGATAACCTGTTCTTAGCCTAATAATAGTCTTTGTTATAGGGCGGTCTCCACTTATGTTATAGATTTGATGTTTTACAGAAATTGACTTTTCTCACAATTTGAAACATGTTGACAGCATTTGCGTCTAATCAAGTAACGTTGAAAAGTTATCATTTTTCAGATTTCTAGCTTCTTTCGCCTGTTCATTACTCATTAGTCTAAAAGGGCAGTCAGTCAGGTCAATTTGTATCTACGTTTGTGAGATTGTGAATCATGCACATTTATTTGTTACGGGTTTCCGTTGGTACGGCTATCTGACAACGTATGTTGAATACAATCACTTAAGAAGGTCGTAGGTAGAGCCTATTTTTGCATAAGGGCCCAAGTCCTTTAAGAATTTTTTAAAACGTAATTGGCTACACGGTTACCGCGACCAAGAAGTCATTGAAAAAGGTACGTGATATGCGCATCAGCCAACTGGACCGGGTCCCCGATCGTGTTGCTTCATAGTGAGATGTAAATCAAAATCAAATCAAACTACTCCCTAGTACAGGGATGGTGAAACCAGTGGCACGCATGCTATCAATTTCACGTGACACCAATATTTTTGGGCACGCCATTGATCAAAATGATTTGCGTTTTATTTCAAAATAACTAAAATTCCCTATGAAATATTACTAACAAAACGCAAGTGATCTGTCGCGGGTGGCTAAAGCACACTCGTTTGATTTTATCTTGCCTTAGTTACAGGGACGTCTTAAGCATGCCAACTCGCGGCCCAGGGCCTCGTTCTCGACTCCGTCTAATAAGATCATGATCCAGATAATTTTAATGTGGTCAAACGTTATTCTCGATACATATTCTCCGAAAAACAGGGAATTTCAAACTGCATGTCAATTGGCAAAAAGTGGTAAGACTGTATTATTATGTGATGACCGTTGTTCCTTCTAGGTCTAGGCCTAATACCATACACATTCATGCAACTTCTTTAGTCAAATTGCGGCCATCGGTTGAGCCGGTTTGTGCCTAGGGTTTTCGAGCACCATAAAGTCGTCGTGCACATTTATTTGTTTCTAATTACCCTTTGAACGAGTATTTGACAATGCATGCTGTGTACTGTCTACTTTTTAAAGATCTCTGGCAGAGCCTACTTTTGCATAGGGCCAGAGGCCTCAAAGAGTCTTAAGACGTCTCTGCTTAGTTACATCGCGAACTACAACTGCTTTTGATGCAAAATTTGTCTACGCATAGCATAGTCAATTGACATAACTGTATTTTAAAGTTTATTTGTATTATATTTACGATTTTACCTGTTATTTAACGTGGCTAGTTCCAGCAAAGAAACAAAAGTGCAAGATAGAAAGTGTAACAGAGAATTTCAAACTTGGTGAATCTAGAAATATAGCATGTTATTATAAAGGTGACAAAACGGTGAGTGTTTTATGTTTTGGAAATAGTGGTATGCAGAACATCGTCTGGATAACGGCATTTTGAATCAACTCACAAATCCTCTTGTCAAAAAAGTGAACCACAGCAAAAATAATTGATTGCTCAGAAACCGTTTGGCGGATGACTCCAATTCAGTATACATTCTTCCAGTAGCACGCACAAAATTTTTTCAAGGGGGGGGGCGATGGTCGAAAGGCCACCAAATCGTATCATACCTCAAGACAACACCAATTGACTCTTCTGATTTTGTCGATTTTGTTGACAAAAAACAGTAAAACATAAATTGTTAATTGCATGTACTTAATAAAATTTTACGTTATATATATATATATAGGGTTATCATCAATCGAAAAAACTCAAGGGCATTAGGGGGGGGGTCCGAATCCCTAGGAACTTCTTGTGTTCGGCACTGTACTTTACTAAAAGTAACATCTTACAATCCTAATATAAGTTATTTGTTACAACATAAGTCAGACTAATGTTACTTTATATAATTTGGATTACACGTATAACTAAAACATTTACAAATATACAGTGCAAAAGGTATTTTTTGTGGTAAATAAAGAGTTTTGAGAATTGTTAGTATTTAGTTTCATTATTTTCCTTATAATCCCTTGTCAAAAAATTATTTGACGGCACGTCTATATCTCATTAAAAACTTTTTTTATAAAAAATGGCACGTTGATTCATAAAGGTTCACCAACCCTGCCCTAGTATGTACTTAACTAAAAAAATTTTATACATACAGTAGAACGTCGTTTATCCGAATCAGTTGGGACCGGACACCGTTCGGATAACCGAAAACCGAATGCGATCCATGCAGTATATGAAACCAGACACCATACGCATATTGAAAATCATCATACGGATATTGAAACGTGCTTGAAGAAAAGCAAAATATGTGCAAAATATCGCACAACCTTAATTGTGCAAAATAATCACTTATTTTTCGCTGTTCCATTGTATACCTTCATTTTTTTTCGCTGCAAGGTCTGTGATTCTCTTGAGCAGCAATAATTGAGTAGGAGAGCCCTCTGATTGTTGTCCATACCACTCCATAGCTGTCTTAAACGCAGAAACGCTTCTACATTTGATTGACCCTTGCTACTTTCGTTGTTGTTGTTGTTCTTGTCTTCATCCGTTTCATCGTCGACAGGGTCGGATTTTTCTTGCACGAAAGTCACAATCTCATTATAATTTAGCATTTGAAATCCAGTCTTCTGCATCGCATGCCATCTAGGTTTCTACATCAGCAAAACTCAACAAAAGAGCAAGTATACACCCCTTTACTTGGAACAAACTGACCTAATATTCCACGCAGATAATTACCAAATCACACAACTGAAGTTCCCCAAATATCCCTCGTGTTAGATTTTCCCGTCACTTTTGACCTCACGCGAAACAACTGTTTCGTGTTGCACTGTTCGAAAACGTGTCCGGACTTAGGTTCGAATATTTGACGCTCCGGATAATAAACACTCGGATAAACGACGTTCTACTGTAAACTTTATTAATTCATAGAAAACTGACATGTTCTAATTTGATTACAAATAACCTAATGCGACTTTCCAAAACAAAAACAAAAAAGTTTTCTGTTCCTGATGTAGGACGTGTCGTGAATTCACTTTAAACCTTCAAATAATTGAATCCCTGACTCCATTACTATGGAGCAACAGCGCTACCTATAAAACCCCAATAAAATAATGACAATCCACGCAAAAGTTCCTTCTATTTTAGGGTTGAGAGACCCAACAACAAACTTTTAAGAGCTCGCAGAGAGAAACAGCAGTTACTCAATCGAATGTGAAAAGGCTCCAGCATCACGTTTTCGAACACAATGGAGAGGGTCGACCGCTAACGGAACAGGTTGCCGCTCATTTGCATACAACCGATAGAACCGGGAATTTACGGTTGTGTCTTTGACATAGAACAATGCTGAAGAATTTTAATTTCTTTCATCGATGGTGAGAAAAAAATTACGATTCCTTGTTTGAAAAAACCGGCTGCGTATTATTTTGGGAAGGACACACATTTAGAATCAATTGGGGAGAGAGGAAAAAAAAAGAATGTCTGTAGAAACACAAAGAAGTTTTATTTGTACATATTTTTCCCTATCCCGCAGCCGATTTTCCTGTTAATGGTTAAGCAAACGATAAAAATAGTGGTTTTTTTTATCGATTTTTTTATTTCATGGATGTTTCTCTTCAACGAAATTTGTTATAGCTTCACGGATGTTGCTTTTTTTTTTGTTCTTTTCAAGGAACAATAAATGTTTCATTCTTCTTTTTTAAATCAAATCACGTTTTGTTATAAATGATAACGACGCCGTTTGTAAAGATTTAGAGCTTTTTAGAAGAATTAGTTTAATTATTAAGTTCCTACTTGCTGTATTTTATCGCAGAAATTACAAAAGTAGTTTTTGATTACGGTGTAAAGTTTTATTCTAGGTCTAAAAACGTATTAGAGTTGGCTTAAGTAGAAATAAATTAAGCAAAAAAAAAAAAAAACCATGTGTGTAACTTATGTAAAAATGTGATTATTACACAAAGAATAAATGAAACTATTGTTCAGTACAATTTTCTTTGTCTAGATTAAAGCTCAGATTTCAAAGAGAGGGTCATATTTTTTAAAGCCTTGTACCGGTAATATGTTCTCAGTCACCCTCTCGTATCCTGCTCCCATATGCCGCCCAACATATTCTTTCGATTTTCGGGAACAAAAAATAACAAAAAAATTAATTATTGAATAAATAATTAGCAATAGTTAATAAAAAATAATTATTAATAACACGAAGGAAGGGCAGGCCAAATCTTAGATGGATTGAGGGCCTAAAAAAATCTCCTAATTTTGAGAACTAAGAATTGGAGAACTCAAGCAGGAAGAAGGCTGGCCTGGAAAAGGCTTCTTGAGAAGGCCAAGGTCCATCCTGGGCTGTCGAACCACTGAGGAAGGAAGGAATTATTAATAACAAATACTTAATTAAATTTTACGTACTAGTATATACATAGGATTATAATCAATCGAAAAAAAAATCAAGGGCTTGGAGGGGGAAGGGGGGTTTGGACCCGCCCGCCCGTTCCCCTTGCGCCACTGGTCCTCAGTAACTCCTTCCTATATTATTCTCTAATGAATTTGTCAAAATTATCTTCCAGAAAATTTAAATTCAAAAGCCCGAAGTTTTACAAAACCTCTATAGTCTTGTGAATTTAATCAAAAAAAAAAAAAAATTATACAGCAACAACAAGAACATGCGAGTAACTAAAAAAAAAAGATTACTTTAAAAAAATTTTTTAGCAACATAAATAACATAAAATCCGGCGTATAACGGGCACTTTTAACATAAAAAATAAGATCGAATTTTACGGGTGCGTCTTATACACAGGGTATAAAAATGAAAGCTTTAAAATTAAAGAGAAGATGAGCATAGAAAAAAAAATTTATCGAATACATAAATCGAAATACTATTTATTTAAAAGAAATGACATTTCTCATGAACTTAAAGGGTTGTAGTTCTAGAAGTATACTATTCCCCCCCCCCCTAAAACTTGGAAATAATACCTCGACCTTGGACCTCCAAACATATGCGCACGTACATTTCAGGTTTCTCCATAAAAAGGGGGTGCGTGTTATACGGCGAATATATCTAAAAACTAAAAATTGCTTCTTGAAAGTATAAGTGCGTGTTATACGCCGGATTTTACGGTAATATTTTAGCCATTCATTGACAAAAGATTAATACATATGGATAATTTTCACCAAACAATTTCAATAACGAATTAAGTAATCTACTGTGAAAAAAGATTGGGCAGCGAATGCCCAGTGGTCAGAGTCACGAACTCGTGACCGACATTGTCGAGTCCTGGTCCCACTGCAAACCCACCGGGTAGAGGGGCTGATGCATGTGAAATCCATCGTGGCTCAAAATCCTCCCGTGGCGTGGTGTTTTAAATAAGAGAGTGAGGAGACAGTTTAAGTGTCGTCCTCGACACTTGACCATGGTTCAAAATTATGAGGTCCGTCGCCAATAGCCCTCGTGTTGCTTTATAGTGTGATGTTAATAAAAAACTCACTCAATGTGAAAAGAAGTGACTGCGAATTTATGCCCATCATTGTTTGTGTCAAGTCATAGGTTCGAGTCTTGTTGTCCCTACAAACCCACCGTGTACAGATACCGATGTATGTTAAACTAAAGAGGCTCAAAGCCCTCACGTTGACATGATTGGGAAGTTTGAAAATCCAGGCACCACAGTTAAGGAGTCGTCCTGATCACTTTACCTCGTTTCATGGGAGTGACTGTTTATTGCTGCATTATAAAGCAGCACGAGGACTATTAGTGCCGAACTTTGTAATTTTGAATCGTAGTCTAGTAACGACGACGACGCCAACTATGGTACACCCCCCCCCTTTCGAACTTCTACACCCAGGCAACGGGAGGATTTTGAGTCGAGACAGATTTAGTATGTACCAGCCACTCTACACGGGGGGGGGGGGGGCACCCGAAACCGTGACCATGACCACTAGTCTACTTTAGCCACCACCTCTTTTCAAAATTAAGAAATCCGTTTGTCGTAGTCTCTTACTACCCCTATGGTTATTAATTCCCCCTTGCACATTATCTAAATTTGGATATGTCGGATTCATAATTAATGACTACGCAAATAATAAATCACTTATTTATTATTACTTATGATAGAAATACACAAATATTAATCAAACTTTAAGAACAACAAATTATAGTGGAGTGAGATCAGAATTCAATTATGAACGACGGAACACTAACTGATACCACGGGGAATAACGCATACAATCAAACTACGCATTTAAATCTAATCTATAAAAATCACAGACCTGATATCTCTTTAAGAAGGAATCTTGAATACTTGTAGAATCTATGAAGTGGCTTCAATCCTGGATATCTTCAGCTACGTCCGAACCGAATTAATGAATCTTTTTCAATGATCTCTCTTCAGCTAACAAACTTCACTTAGTTAAACTAATCTCCTAGAATCACCTTCTTAATCAATCACGTAGTTTACTCCTCTATCAAAACACGTAGTCATCCTCATCTCTTCATTTCATTTCTCCCTTTTATATCTCTTTCGAACTCGCTAAACCCGAAACTATCTTATTTGCATAAGTCACACTTTCAGCTCTCAGCGGGGATTGGTTAAAATAAATACAATTTAAAAGATTATGAGAGAAGGTTAGTGAAACGCGTAAGCACCCGTCACACGTTAAAAATAGCTCTTGTATTTCTTGGAAATTAGACGGTAATATAAAATGCAATCAAACATATAAAAACGTAAAACATAACGTAAACGTAAATTGTACAAGCATCATATTCCCACCCCCTTTTGAATCCCCCAATGGGGTTGTATTTCAGCAACATAGCCTTTGCGGACACGGCAAGTCCCAAAATGTGAGAGTCAATTCATGGTGGCGCCCTCTAGGGGCGACCTCGTTACCAAATTTGAATGCTTGAATTCGTTTTTAATTCAAGCTCTCGTCGGATGCTAAGCATTGCCGTGATTTAATTTTGCCAAGAGTACCAAAGCCAAATTAATACTCAAAGGATCTTTTACATGCCATAGAATCATATGAGATATGTGCCTACGATGTTCGTAAAGATGTCTTAAGACTCTTTGAGGCTCTGGGCCCAGAGAAATCTTAGGATTTTTGAGGCCTTGGGCCCCTTTTACAAAAGTAAGCCCTATCTGAGATCTTTAAAAGTAGACAGTATATAGAATGCATTGTCAAACACTCATTCAAGCGGTAATTTCAAACAAATAAATGCACGACTCAAAATCCTAGGTACAAACTGGATCGACCGATAGCCACATTTCGACTAAATGAGTTGAATGATTTCTTATAGTGTTAGGCCTAGGCCTAGATATGGACAACGGTCATCCCCTAATAACCAGTCTTACCACTTTCGCCAGTTGACATGTTGTTTGAAATTCCTCTTTTTTTGGAAAATACTTAAGAGAATAATATTTTACCATTAAAGTGATCCGGATCATGATCTTATTGAGACAGAGTCAAGGACAAAACGAGGCCCGACCGAGGGGGAAGCATTGGGCCCAGTTGGCCCATGCCTTAAGACGTCCCTGGATGTTCGCATCCAGAAAATCTATCGATTCAAGCCGGGTTCGAACCCGCAAACTTGAACTTATGATGCGGGCAAGCTACCCCTAAGCCTTTGAATTAAGCCCCCCCCCTTTGAAAAAGTAAACAGTTGTCGATTTAAGACCAATTTTATTCTGGATAATTATAACCGATTCCTTGTGATTATTAGCGAATGTTTTTGTCCATTTTATTATTTTGCTTCTTTAAAGACGTCATATTTGCTCACGAATTCTTTGTTGCATTTTTTTTTTATTTGCTCATTCGCTACAATCACAAACAGTACGAGATATAAACCGAAGGCATCCAAAAATTAGAATTTTATTCGCTCCATTTCATAACACACTCATTTCATTTCATTGCAACTCACGAAGTGAATAATTCATATAAGGAATTTTTTTTCTTTTGCTTACAATGTCCTTGTGGAGGAAAAAAGAATTGCCTAGAATTTTATGTAAGGATAGTTAGTAAAAGACGTTCTGACTTTGAAGGACAAAGAATAGCTCTTTTAAGAATCAGTAGAGTTTTTTTTTTTAAATATGTTGTTTGTCTTTTTAATATGGTTTGAATAACATATAAAATAGCTCACATAAGCATTAGATAATTATAACAGTGTTTTACGTTGATCAGCAGAGGTTTTAAATGCAACCAATTAAATCTTGAATATTCTGTAACAGTTCTTTTAGAATAGTTTTTATCGCAATCTTATTAAAGTGGCTCTGTATATGGAAGATCGAAGAATTCAGTAATTCGTTATTCTGATTTTATTCTTGACTAAAATATTAATAGTGTGCGAAACTTTAATTAATGGTGTGCAGATAAAAGCAAAACTAGTTTAACAGACTCATTTTTGAGCTTGTGTTTTTTAATTTACGAATATTATGACAAGAAAAAATTGTTTAAATGCAGTTTTTTGGTAAAAAAAAGGAAGAAAGTGTGACATATTTTCAAAACAATCTCTTTTTGTGAAAGATGCTTTTTTTAATATTTTGCCTCAGACAGAGCCTGAATTTGAATTTTTGAAAAATCCACATTTTCAGTTGCTACTATCAATTAAAATAATAACTGATGTTTTTTTATATAAAAAATTAGCATGTTTTTCCGTCATTTTTTCTACATTTTATGCCAAAATATAATTTTTTTCTTGTTTTTATATTCTTAAAACAGTTTGATATGTACTTACGAGGACCGAGTGACACTAAATATGAAAAAAATTATTAATTTAAGGCCTTTGCAAAATCCTGATTCCGAATGTAGTCCCCTTTAAAAAATCTGTATCGGTTATCTCATCGTAAATTATATTGCCCCCCCCCCTCCTCCCAATTTTCCAGGTGTCGTCCTCGTCACTTAACCAGAATTCAAAATTTTGAGGTCAGTCGCCAATAATTTTCGTGTTGCTTTATAGCCAGAGGTTATTATAACTCACACTCACTCAACATCCTCCCCCCACCACAATTTTCTTTTTTCCCCCAAGGAAAGTGTTTGCTTATTACTATTCTTACTATCATGATTATGTTAAATAAAGTTTAGAATTTCACCACTCAGGCCAAACGATTAAATTGTGAAAAAAAATAAAACATAACCTTGGAAACTGATCTTACATTGGAATGCTTCCATGAATCTATTGTTTCACAGGAAGAGAGGAAAGGGGGGGGGGGACAAGATCCCCAACAGAAAGCGGTAATCGATCATACACCCAAATATAATTCATCTCCCCTTTCACAGATTAAGATATTTTGTAACACTTACTTCAAATAAAGCATTCAAAATCGCTTAAGTCATTCATCACAATATGGACTTTGGCGCAAATTTAAAAATTAATGTTATGTCTCACATTCATGATGTATTAAACCGAATTAAAATCATCTAATTGATGAATATCTCATTACCATCTGCTATACCCTCTTATTATAAGCCTACTCGAATGAACCAGTTGAAAGGAATCTTTCATTAACCCCCTTCCTACACCAGTCATTTTTTTGTTCCATTAACGACCTCTTTGTACACAGGAATGCTCGGAATTACATACATTAGAATGTTAACCGAAAATTTACATCTAGTCAATACACAAAACATGATAATTCACTCTAGTTAATGAAACAAATTCAGTTCCGTATAAAGATCATTTATGCAGATATAATTATGGAGGCATTTAGTTAAGACGACTCACCTATTGTTTATCCCCGCGCTGCGAGAAATATAGGGCGAAATTATAATTAAAATTCGTGGGTTTTCTCTCAACCAGTCCATGGCGGAATTTATTCGCCGGTAAAATTCTGCGATCTCGTTGAAGCGGAAAATGTCTATTTAGAAGAAAGAAAATTAGGATCGTAATTCATCGAGAAAGATAAGAAATGATTTATGTAACGAGAATTTGAAACTTTTATGCTTCGTAATATGCTAAGAAGATGTTTAACTTTTAGCGGTGGAGTTTAATCGATTTTTTTTTTTGTTTTTCTTCTCCATATTTTTGACACGCGGCGTTGTTTAGACTAAAATGTAAATCGCTTGCGCTTAAAACAATTGTTGTTGCCATTTTTTTCCTCTGTAGCTTTTATAAATTAGAAAATTGTATATATTAGTGAGGGCGATAGTGATTTGAATGAGAACTATTAAAAAATTATGTGGAATTGTGTGATATTAGTAAAAAAAAAACACGTTTTTGTGTTGTAATAAATATTTTCTCTCAATTAATTCTCTTTCATTGATTTTTGTAGATTTTTATTTAAAAGAATTCTGCTAAAATAAAAGAGAAAAATATCGTCTGCAAATAAATCAATATTCTAAAAGAACGGAAATAGAAAAGTTATTTCTATGTTCAACTTTCAATGAATGTAATAACATTTCTTTAAAAAAACATTCTGGAGATTAAAAAAAAATGGCTACGAAAAATAGAATTCTTCCTGGTATAGTCAAGTGAATTTTAATGTCTTCATCGGATATCCTGTAAAAATTTAAATTTTAATATTGGATTTGAAAAATGAGTCATGTGCAGCTTAACTAAAAATCAGATTCAAAAAATTTCTATAGATTAAGAATGGCAAAGTTTTATCACATATTTAACATGGCTTCAAAAAAAGCATGAAATAAAGATGTTTTTGAAATAAAAAAAATGCCAAATTTTAAGCTTTCATTCACGTATCCGCTATAAACTTTTGTGAATGATTCTACGCCTTTTTCTGTTGTCATACAATAACTATAATTTTATATTCAGCTAATCAAATTACTTTTAGAAAACCTCCAATAAAAAAAGAATTTCATCAAACATTTAACAAACTATTAATTTATCAGTGAAGGAATTATGTTGCTTTTATTTGGATAAACTTTATGAGATGTAAATGTATATAATAAAATACTTTATAATGACTTAAATTGCATAATTATCTAACATTATTTTCGATAAAATGTATTATATGCAATGTCTAACTTTTAAGTATAATTACGTACGTTACATAATTTGGAAATGTTTTGTAATTTTTAGATGCAATATTGAAGTGTTTTAAACCTATTTTTCTTAATTTGATTAGAATGTTACGGTTAGCTGTAGTAAAATTATTTTATATGAAGAAGAATATGTGTTCCGTAAATTTCATTTTTGTTGATAAAGTAAAAGAAGTTAAACAAATAATAAATTCGAATTTTATAAATTAAATTCATTAGCTGTAGAACCAATTAATCAGTTGGCAATGGAAAATTTATTCACAGGTGTCAAACAATAATCAATTATTTTCCTGTAGTTCTCATTAATTACAGTAATTTTAAAAATTTATTTTAAAAAAAAGTGTTTTTTTCATGATTGATTTACAATTGCCATATGCACATGTGGAATTTATTCTTAGTAAATTAAGTTTTTTATTACATATTTTCAATTAAAACGATGAGCTTATATAGAATTAGAATTTAAAAAAATACTCTGGCAGCGGTGGGATTCGAACCCACGCCTCCGAGGAGACTGGTGCCTTAAACCAGCGCCTTAGACCGCTCGGCCACGCTACCGTTGACGTGATCTACTTAAAATAGATAATTTTCTCTCATTTCAATGACAAAGCTATTTAAAATAAACTGGTTTGCAAATTAACCTTTTAGTTGAAGCGATTGAGGTCAGATAAAGACAGAGAAGTCGATGTAAGATAACTTACGTTCGGTCTCTATCCGGATAAGACCTATTAAGGCTTTAAGAGCTCTAAACGATTTTTGTGTGCTTTCTTTTTCATTCCTAGAACTGTATCTGGTTCAAAGTGCATAATTTAAATTAAATGTTTCCTAGAAATGCGCTGAAAAATAGTTTTAAAAAGATGAATGTGATATTACTTGTATCTACATCTCCCCCCTTCCTCTCTTTTTTGAATGCTTGCAAAGAGCTCCCGTCTGCTCTTAATAATTATAAAAAGGATTTGTTATAAAAACATATATATATATATATACAGTCGACTCTCGCTAATTCAAACCTTCGATAGTACGAACCTCTCCCTAATTCGAAGTCTATGCTCAGCCCCTAGAAAAACTCTTCATATTTCGAAATAAAACAATACGTTTTGGTGCACTTAGTGTTTCGAAGTAAAATCTGTGGCTGGCCAGGCAATAATTCGAAGTTATCTTATAAAACTCTCGATAATTCGGACACACACAGGGTTCGAACAGGACCCTGCCTTGAAGAATGTGTTGGGCAGCTTCTGAGGGGGAACTGGGTGCGAACCGATTTTATTTCTAGTGAGGAATGGAAGAGATTTTTGGTGAAGAGTTTTGGTGAGGACATTCGAATGTTCGAATATTACTACATAAGTGTATTGTTTTAATACAGAATTTTCAACTTCTGTATATAATATTTATACTGTGTAATATGTACTTTTTAAAAATACTTTAAAGTAATTTTATACATTCGTACAATTGTTGTTTTATAACATAGTTTAAAATTTAAATGTGTTTGAAAAATATTTCACTTCGTGTATTTGGGAGGTTTTTCTAACCCTCCTGAAAATTCGAACTCTTGATAATTCAAAGTTTTTCATTGGTCCCTTCAACTTCGAATTATCGAGAGAGTCGACTGTATTTATAATTTTAAAAAAAATACACGTGTTTCATTTATTCTTACATCCCTGTGTAACAGATTATCACGTGAGGTGACCCACAGAATTAACTTGTGGTTTGAGGAAATCCTCGCTAGATAGCCCACTACAAACAGGGACGTCTTAAGGCATGGACCAAACTAGGCCCAGGCCCTCCACCTCAGTGGGGGCCTCATTTCCTTTTTCGACTGAGTCTTAATTCGAATAATCTTTACAGTCAAATGTTATTTCCGGTTGTATTCTCCGAAAAGCTGAGAATTTTGTATTATTTGTCAGCTGGCAACAGCGACAAGATTAGATTTTTTGTGATGACCGTCGTCCACATGTATAGTCCTAGGTCTACCACCATACAGCAAAAGTCTTTAAGTCAAAGGGCAATCGATCCGATTTGAGCTATTGTGAGTACAGTGGCGTAACGGAGAACATTAAGGCCCACTGAAAAGTCAGGTTTTGGGCCCCAGGTCGGATCTTACACAGGATTGCAAAACCTTAACCTTTGCCCCCTCCGCGATGCGGAGGTGTATGTTATGCCACTGGGTGTGTTGTAGAAGTTAGGAGAGTAAGTTAGTTTTGGGGCTCCAAATCCGATTTTACAAAGGGTACTTACTTGGCGTCAGTCAGGTTTTGGGCTCCCTAGAACCACGGGCGACTGCAATTTAAGGGTTTCGGGGATGTACGTTAAGCCAGTGTGTAAGTCATGTATATTTGCTTGTTTCGGGTTATTGTTAGTACGAGTATTTGACAACATATGTTATGTACTATATACTTTAAGGTTTCATAGGAGGGGCTTACTCTTACGTAGGGACTAGGGTCTCAACAAGTTTAAGATGTCCCGGGCTACAAGTATTGTATGGTTACATCTGGTTCGGACACCGATATTGTAAAAGTATAATCCAAATTCTCTACGAGCAACAATTCTTCCTCGGTGGAATTCAGAAGCGTGATACAGAAGCATTCGTATTTTATTTCGAGGTACAATGAAGCTGCTCGCGCTATACTGCATGAAGCAGCAATTCTAGTACTTAAAAAGGGCATTCAGTTCTCTCTTTCTAGAGAGATTTTATTTTGATGGACCAAAAGTGATGAATGACAATTGGTTTATTAGATTTGGTTCATTAGATTTAAAAGTTAATCCACACACACACAGTCTATCTTAAATGATACATGATTTACGATTATAATTTATAGATATAGGGATTATGTGATTTGAAAATTTGTTCCTTCTTAAAGATAATTCGACATTTTCAAGTTCAGTTTTTCAAGGATGAGGGTAAAAGGTTCATTTTATATTCGTTATTTAAAACGTTCGCTTGATTCATTAATTTCTATTAAGTAGAAATGATACTTGGAAGCCCAAGGG
>BMAO01005622.1:0-20236 GCA_019973975.1 Trichonephila clavata | reverse complement strand
AAAGAAAATTCACAATTTAAAAGGAGTTTTCTTCTTATGAATGAAAGCGTAGGTATTATTAATGCCGTCGTGAATTTGAATATTCTCCACTTGTTTTCAAGAATGAAGTTCACTGTAAAATGCTTAACAGTGGTTTAGCATGCAAGTTTTAAAGGTAAATCTAGACAGCCCAGACATTTGTCATGAAATGTTGTTCTTGTCCCATATCGTGTAGAATTATCGTTTCAAATATTCATGAATGAACGCAAATTGCTACAATAAATACCAGGATTGTATATGCTATGCTTTCCATTGGAAGATGTGCAGAAGCTGGGAAAATGTTTGTGCATAATGAATCTTCCGCAACCACTTACAAGGTTTTCTCCTTACGGTAATCGAATCTTAAACGCTGCAAAATTGTTACGATGACTCCATTCAAAATGCTGCAAAGGATGCTATTTGTAAAATGAAGGTAATAATAATATTGCGGTAACAGTAGATGGGACATGGCAGAAGTGCGGTTACACATCATTGAATGGTGTAGTCGCTGTGACCAGCATTGATACAGGTAAGGTGATAGATGTCGATATTCTTTCAAAATATTGTATATGTAAAAATGGCATATAAAACATGGTTTTTGTCCTATCGGTGAAGCTTCAGGTGTGGATATAAAAAGGCTGAAGTATTGGGGAAGTCTTACAAACATAAAAATATTCTTCCGGTTGATGTTGTAGTAGCAATGCGTCCTATATTTAGAGAACTTTCCCATCCTGATTTGATGAAAAATGTTTGCATCGGAAAACACAAAACCCGAATGAAAGTTTTCATAATGTCATTTGGTCACGTGTTCCCAAAACAACATTTGTACAGATTGAAACACTTTCACTTGGTGTTTATGATACTGTGTGTTCCTTTAATGATGGTAATGTATAAAAATTAAGAATGCTTCAGAAAGTGGGAGTAAAACCAGGAGAATACTCGGTAGGTGCCATGAAAATTCTCGATAGGGAAAGATTGACGAAAGCAATCTATGCTTTTTCTGGACGATCGATGAAAATTAGAAAAGATAAAAGAAGAAAAAGAAAGAAAGAGGAAAATAATATTAAGAAAAATAAGGTAAAAACCAGCTACATTGCAGGATCTTTTTGATGAGGTAAAATTTTATACAAAAGCTACTGGTTTCTAAAAATTATATTTTTTAAAATGTGTGTTCCTTTTTCTATATATCTACTGTATTCATGAACTGGAAATTTTTTATTTTATATTTTATATATATTCTTGTGAACACTGAAGTGAAATTTTTGAAATATTCCTCAGACATTTAGCTAAAAAGCAGATGTCGTAACACAGAAAAAGAAAATTTTTATTAAATTCATTACTGTACTCTACAAAAATTATATTTTTAAACAGGCTGATCAATTTTTAAAAAACATTTTAATTCTGCATAAAGATAAATGTTTTTTTGATGCACACACAAATTTTTAAGTTTTAGTGTTCAATAGTTTCTGATGGCCGCGTTAGCCAAATGGTCTAGGAATCTTATCATGGCTAGCGTGTGATGAGTTCGATCCCAGTACCACTGAAGACCCACTGTGTAGGGGAGCGATGCACGTTAAATCTTTTGAAAGCTCAAATGTCCTCCCGTTGGTGTGGTGTGGAAGTTAGGAGAGGGGTTGCCATCCGCATCACTTGACCATGGTTCAAAATTACGCTAACTGTCGCCAAAAGCCGTCGTGTAGCTGAACAGCGCGACGTTAATATTCACTCACTCACTCAATAGTTTCTTAGTAAAAGGTACATAAATATATCTAAAAATGCGTTGCCTTAAGTTTGTTATATACAAAAAAAATATATATAAATTTCATGTTTAAAAAAAAACATTTTTCTTGTTGTTTTGAATACCATTTTTAACTTTTTGTTGTTTAAAATAAAGAAAATATTCAAGGTAAAATGGCTTACCTTGTCAATGGAGAGCTGCCATGCCTTGATTAAAACAAAAGACCATGAATGAAAGGCACTTTCTCCTTTCTCTTTTGTAACTTTCAATAAATTTTTAATTACTGCAGCACTCATAATAATATTACACTGGATATTACACGATTGTTACGGCACAATTTACACTAAATAAATAACAATTTAATGCATCTATATTAATTTTAGAAGCTATCGCGTAGTCTCGATATGTTTCTCCTACGCTTCCATTTTAATTCTGAATTCAATTAGTTCTTTTTAAAAAGGTGGCGCTGCTATCGCTTGTAAGGAGATGGGAGTTTGTGACATCATTTATGTAATATTTAAAGAAAATTTTAATTCTGATACTTTAAGAATTGTGTTTACATGTGAATATATAAAATACTAATGAAACTTTTCGAAATGTCATATAATCATGTATTACTGTTTATAAAGCTTATATTTTTTAAATTGTGTGTTCTTTTTTCTATAAATCTACTGTATGTATGAACCTGAAATTTTTGTTTTATATTTCAAATAAATTCTAGTGAAATTTTTGAGATATTCCTCTAACATTTAGCTAAAAAGCAGATGTCATACCACAGAAAAGGAACATTTTTATAAAATTCATTATTCTACTCTGCAAAAATTATATTTTTAAACAAGTTGATTAATTTTTTTTAAAAAAAAATTCACTTCTGTAAAAAGATAAATATTTATTTAATGCACACACAAATTTTTAAGCTTTGGTGTTCAATAGTTTCTTAGTAAAAGTTACATAAATATATCTCAAAATGCAATGCCCTTTTTCGATTCACGAAACCTGTTACATTAAAAAAAAATACATAAATGTCATGTTTAAAAACATAAAATCAGTTTTCTTGGTGTTGTTTTGCATAACATTTATGCAATATTTTAAGAATCCTTTTAATTCTGATACTTTTAAGAAATTGTGTTTACATGTGAATTTATACGACACTAATGAAACTTTTCGAAATGTCGTATAATGATGTATTACCAAAGCCATATTTTCATGTAATGATAAATTTTCACATGGTATTCATGATTCTTTATAGTCAACTTGGATGAAAATAATGTATCAGAACAGAAAATTCTTCAAAAATTGATCTAGAATTTGAGAAAAATGATGCAAATGCTATAAAATACCTCGATAGATTAAAAGTCAAAAATACTATATATCTATTTTCTGCGAAATCGAAGTAAGATAAAAAAGTAAAAAGTCTTTAAAGTAATATAGAATAAGCTAATATTTAAAAAATAGTGCAAATACAGATTGTAATTCATAATTTTTTTGATGACGTGACATTTTATAATAAAAATGTAATTATCTCTAAACGGTGTTTTTAAAAGTGCATGTACCTTTTTCTCAGAACTTATTTAACGAAAGCACTTGCAATATTCACTGAATATCTCTGATATGTAACTGTACTTACTGAAGTTAGCTTTTATTAATGTTTTCAAGGTATTTTTGTAAAAGTCAGTTATCATGAAAAAAAAATGACAATTCACAAAAAAATCATAGTGATACTTTTACGTTGTATGATTTTGAAAAAAGTAAGCAATATATTTCAAAAAGCTCACTTCAGTATAAATAATAAAGTCTAATCAATAAATAGACAAAATTTGAAGTCTGTACATTTAATAGGTTCTGAGAAAAAGGTACATAAAAATGCTTACTTTAACATTGTCAGTATGGGGGGCACTGACAATTCTTAAATGTTCGACGGAAAATAAACAAACAAAATACATTCGGACATAATAAAAAATAAAATACACATTTACACTAATATAACACACTTATAAAATTATACCAGTAGTGCACAATGTATTTTATAATTAATTTAACAATACTAAGTTAAGAACACGTTTAATAATTGCCAGTGACCCCATGGGTTTGTCATATATAAAATCTTTATACAAAAACTAACACTTATTTTGATAATTTGTATAGTTTATAATTAATCCTATTAACTGTCGATTAAAAGTTACGTGATTGGCTTCGCAATGCCACCTTCCATATAAGCGATGTATTGTGAGGAAGGGGAAGAAAAGGAATAAATAAGAAAATCCTATGAAGTAAAGAAATCCTTCGCAAACACTGCCAAGGTCCTTCTATTGCATTCCAAAGCCTTCGGAATAACTTTATGGCTAGCAGTGTATGGAAAGGTCGTAATTCCGAAAGACGTATATATGGATCCAGGGTAATTAAAGTTTTGGTTAAGCAATACGTTTATATACGTCGGTGGCACTTAGGTTAAAGTCGTATTGTAGCTTTAGCGTCAAAGTATAGTATTATTGAATTCAAAACATTGTTATTGTATGGGGGGGGGGTGCGATGAAAATTATGATTGGATATTGGGTCGCAAACATTGAAAGTTTGAGAAGCACTGGCCCACATCATACGAAATAACAGCTCTGTGTGTGTCTCGGAATAATGTGTGCTTTTCTACATTGACTTCAGCTTGACTTGAAAGACTGATGGGTGTCATGAACACTTAAAAAGAGAAATACCAAATCAGCTTTTATCTTTGCATTATGATTTTCGCTGAGGTTACTTTTACTATCATTCACCTCATGGGAATGTTCTGGGGGTGAGAATAACCAAGAGAAATCTGAATTGTCAAATTCTTTTCGCTTTTATGCTTTTTTATAGCCAGGAAAGTTAAACGAAAATACATAAACGAAATTTAAATCTATACAGTTATACACAAAGTGAAAGAGATTAAAATACCTTTCACTTTCCCATACATTTTACCAACAAAATTTATTTCTTAGAAGAAATATGAAGATCCTTTAAATAGAATGCAGTCGAACCCCGATTTAATGAGCCCCTATTTAACGAATTTTCCTCCTTCCCCGATTGAAAGGAAGGCAATAAAACCCTTTTTAATGAATAATTAACCCCGAATTAGCGAATTATTTTAGCTGCAGGAGAATTTTTTTATTAGTTTTCATTAGAAAAAATTAGATTTCTTTTTAAATGAACTATCCTTTTAGTCCGGAACAGAAAAAAAAAAATTCTAGTGAGAAGTAAATTTCATCGGGAAAAAATTAAGAACGTTATTAGACTTTACAGGTGCAGATGGGTCAAGAGTGTAACTTCTCGTATGAGTCTTGAGTAGGACAGGAAATTCCTTTCTTATCTCATCCCACTTCACAACGCAGAGGACAAATTAAGATTTTAACGACTCTGTTTCATTTGATGATGAATTGTATGTGCAACATAAGTTGAGGATATTGTTGATTTGCCGGAGCCAATGAACTGCGATCCTGATGTAGAAATTGATAATGAAACTCCTATAAAAACTGTTGCATTTTCTAATGTCTTACATTTTTTGAAAACTGTGAACATACATACATTTACAAAAAAATTAGCGCACCAAGAAATAATTGCGGGATCGTAACGAAACTTGGCATGAAGGTACATGTCGCGGAAATATGCAAATGATTAGAAATGCAACGTGATTGAGCATTACGTATAACCGGTAGAGGGCGTTTAACGTCGTTCCCCGTGGAGTATAAAACATGTAACCAAAGCTTGTTTGAGTGTGCTAGAGGAGTAACCAAATGCTTTAACTGTAATATTTTCTACCACTGCCATGCCTGGTGGTACATATGGTGTACCACCAATTATTATTCATTTATTGCATGGTGGTACATAAAAAGTACCACTTGTTTGAATGCCTTAGAAATTGATGCTAGACGGTAAATTATCTAAACCACTACAAAAGTTAACTCCTAGCAGTTACTAAAATTTCCAACAGATCTCAGAAGCTCATTGTGTGCAATGGCTTTAAGCAGAACTTCATTCTTTGATCAGCTGTGAGTCTGTTGACTGGTATTTTTTGGAAGTGACCGTGTTGTGTATTTTTAAGTGTAAATGAAAGTGTGTGTGATTTTTATGATATTTGATTTAAATCAAGTAAATACATATACACTGCTGACCACCGTAAATGCAACAACCCGAAAGAAGCACGCAAATAACATGAAGTTTACAACATGCATTAGCGGAGGTGAGATATGCAAATGATTAGAATTTCAGCGCAGACACACATCACTCACGCCTGTGGCGCCACCTCAAAGTGCAATTTAAGGCTTGGAGAATTCAACGATTTCAAGTTTGGCAATTGTGTTTTTCTCCTGTGTTTTTTTTTCAAAAAACGATCAGTTATGTCTCGTAGTGAACAGCGATCAGCTTTTGATCAAGTATCCGAGTTCGACAGAGGAAGGATAGTGGCCTACCGAGATTGTGGATTATCTTTCAGGGAAATCGGTAGTCGTGTGTTGGACGAAATCAAACAACTGTAATGCGGATATGTGACCGTTGGATGCAGGAGGGTACGACGGACCAACGCGGTCGATTGCATCCACCTCAGTGCACCTCTTCACGGGAGGACAGGCAAAATGTGCGCATGGCAGTGACGGATCATTTTGTAACATCACGAACCAAAGCACAGCACATTGAGTCTGTAACGTATCATTCAGTGTCTGCGCGTACCATTCGACGCCGTTTACACCAGAGTGGTCTGTCCGCAAGACGTCCATTGCTTCGTCTACCCTTGAAGCAAAACCCCAGACGTCTCCGTCGCCAATGGTGCGATGAAAGAAGGATGTGGGCGGCAGAATGGAATGAAGGTGTCTTTACTCTGACGAGTCATGATCTCTCTGCAACACCACGATGGTCGGATTCGAGTCTGGAGACACCGTGGAGAGTGGATACTAAACAGCTGCGTTATGCACCGCCACACTGGTCCGGCATCGGGTATTATGGTATATGGCGATATTGTATATCACTCTCGCACACCTCTAGTACTCATTGCCGGTACTTTAAACAGCCAGCACTACATGTCCGAGGTGTTGGAGCTACTTGTCTTGCCTTTCCTCCACGGCTTGGCCACAGACATATTTCAACAAGATAATGCGCGACCACACGTGGGACGCATTGTCGAAAGGTTCTTCGTCATTCACCAAATTGAATTGCTTCCCTAGTCGTTTCGCTCTCTAGATCTTTCTCTGATAGAAAACATGTGGTTCACGGTTGCTGAACGACTGACCAATATTACAACCCCAGCTGCCACACCAGATCAACTTTGACAACATGTGGAAGCTGCTTGGTCTGCTGTACCCCAAGAACACATCTAAAGTGTCTTTGAGTCAATGCAGAGGCGCGTGGCAGAGGTGATCTCCAACAATGGCGGCTACTCTGGCTACTGACTCTGGCAGGAACCACACTTCACAGAAGTCTATAAATTTAATATTTGGTCAACATGCTATCTACAAAATAAATTTTGCTGTGCTATCTCTTGTCTTACTTGGTGTTGCATTTACAGAGGCCAGCAGTGTATTATATAACTAAATAAGTCAGTATTATATATATACAATAATTAGTACCTCACATGTGCATTGCTAGTATGAAAATAGGAGAGTACAAAAATGTACCACCTCGCTCTGGTTGATGGCCATCTTCTTTACAAATACAAAATGTGTTTCACTTTTTTTTTGCAATAATGGACATGTTCATTGTGCCAGATTAGTATGTTGTATAAGTTAATCTTAAAAAAATAATAATAATATTTATTAAATAATAGTACATACAAAATTACGCAAATGTCCTGAATGAGCTATAGCTCATGTTCATGAAAAAAAAAAAATAAACTTATTATATATCTTGACTAAATAAAAACTAAGTAAAATAAAAAAATGCACAGAATAGATTTTTTTAAAAATAAAACTAACATTTGGTAAATTAGGACTAAACGATAATTAAGCTTACAACGATAAAATGAAAATGTTTTAATATATAGGATGAATAACAGTATAAGATGAAGACGTGTATTTATTTATTCTTTTAACTATAAAATATTTAACTAAAGCTACCATTGTGCCTAGGGAGGAAAAATTCATGTTTCCAGAGCTATCATGCTGCTAGAAGCGTGGTGGTACAAAATATGTACCACCTATTTTTAAAACTTTGTATATCCTTTATTTGAAAAAAAATGTTTAATATTATTATATAATGGGTACCATATATTCAATAATTAAAGTTTTGTGATGTCTATCTAAAATATTTGTAATTATTTCCCTCTGTAGTGCATTATTTTTGTCAAAAATTCAGTGTATGAAAGATTAAACAACTTCAGTTATGATTTTTAATCTAAAAACAAAGTATTGTTTCCACAGCAATTGTTCTAAAAAGTGACGCCTGCAACCGATTTGCCTTTTGTTGCAATTTCAGATACAATGTACAGCAAAATATGTTGGAAAAATAATTGGTACCCCATGCACGCACATCATTCGCTTGTGAGTTATAATCAGAATACAACTGTAACATGGTGTGAGCTATCGTAAATATATACGTAAGTTGTTAAAATCAGCATTCCGCAAATACAATCCTTTTTTACTTGAATTTAAGAGGGTAAGTGTTAATATTTTAATTTTATTTTAATTTGTTTAAAAAAGATATTTATTTAAATATTATATTTTGAAAGAATGGATAAATTAGGAATTTCTTAATCGAAGGAAATGTATTTGCAGTCATTAAGTTCTTGAATATTCATAGAATAGCTCATGAATCGGAAATTAATTGCATTCCATTTTACGTTATCAGCAAATATTTTAATAGTGAATTGAAATTATTTCTCAAAGACATATATTTTTGCACATCTTTCCATTTTTTAGTCTACTTAAAAAGATTTATTTTGTTCTTTTTTTTGGAAGGAGACAAATTTAAACTTCAAGACTCGTTTTTTACAAGAAAATAAGATACATATCGGAGTATTTTTGTTTGAAAATTTTTTCAGCTTTTCGAAGGGGGTTTAAGTTAAACGTGAAAAATTTAGAACATTTTTTTTCTTTCAGAAAGCATGATTTTCATATATTAATGTTAAAATTATCATCAAGCACACGAAGTTTTACTCACAAACATACCCAAAAATATATCGGTAACATTAAATGCCGATTGTGAATGTTCACATAATTGTAAAATTTCATACACTTATTTCTTAAGTACGGAACTGCTCAGAATTCAAGTTAATTAAAAACATTGCTAAATATTAAATACTTGTGGATACCAAAATAGAAATTATTAGTCTAATTATTTTTATTTCATTCGTAATGAACGAAGTTAATACATATTTCCATTTTTCCTGATTATTTGTAATGTTAAACACAATAATAAAATTTTATCACATTTCTATGAATTCTATTTTTCATATTATTATACAGATAAAGGACAATCAAATGTAAAAACTGAGCAAAACGTAATTTATAAGGTGGGTTTTTTGGACAAAAATGGAATTTTACTTTGGAACTTTTTCTTTTGAAAACAATACATTTTCTTTCATAAGATTTCTGTCTACGATTCTGAATCAATGTTTGAATGAAATTCAAAAATATTTTTTCTTTGCCATTTTGTGTAGGAACGGAAATCGAGCAGCAAGGGAAAAATTAAATAAGACATAACAAGAATTTTAAATATCTGATATTAAGCACATTATTTTAGTAAAATAAGAATCAAAACTTGATTTCTGTGAATGCCTGTAAAGGCATACTATATTTAATACACTCATGTCCATAAATTAAGGGTAATGAAGTTCAGGCAAAGTAAGAGACAGAAGCAAAACAAATTTGACTTATTTGTAAAGTCTATTTATTAAACAAAAAGTAAAGAGCAAAAAAGATGCTATACGTTTGACATAATTAATAAAAATTACAATTTTTACTCCCTGGAGCAAGTTTTAAAAAAGAACCTATTTACAAAAAACAGTATAACATGGTTAGTATGATGGTTAATACGGAGTATGTCTCCCGGACGATGCACTACAGGCCTTACAACGCCTACGCATGCTGAGTATCAAATTATCAATCTGATCTTGGGGAATATTACATCACTCATCAAGCAATGCCCTCCGAAGTTCCGGTAGACAGGTGGGAGGGGTTTGACGGGCTGCAATTCGTCGGCCAAGCATATCCCACACATGCTCTATTGGATTCAAGTCCGTTGAGTATGCTGGTCAATCCATACGGGTGATATCCTCCGATTGCAGGCATTCGTCTACAATGTTTGCATGGTGAGGACGGGCGTTGTCATCCATAAACAGAAATTCAGCACCCATGGCGCCCCGAAAGAAACGTACATGTTGTTCCAGAATGACATCCCGATAGATGTGGCCTGTCATCGTTACACTCTGAACATGCAGGTCAGTTCTGGAACCAAGGGTAATTCCTCCTCAAAGGAGCCATCCTGCGCCACCGTAACAGTGTCGTTCAATGGTGTTCTCTTGGTGGTAACGGGTATCTGGCGCTCTCCATATGAAAGTCCGGCGAGAATCAGACTGCAAACTAAACCTGGACTCGTCAGAAAACATCACACAAGACTACTGTTGCGGTGTCCACAATGTCCACAATGCATGCTTTCTACTACAGGTTAATCGCAGGTGACATTGAGTTACTTTAAGGGGAACACATCTGACAGGCCTACGAGCATATAGACCAATGTGCCCTAAGCGTCTGTACACGGCCTACCTTGAAACTGTCGTACCAGTAGCTGAAGAGAGCTGACGAGATAGGTCTGATGCTGTGCTCCGTCTGTTTCTTTTGGCAGTAGCTGCCAAATACCGGTCCTCATTCGGCGTTGTAACTCGGGGGCGACCTGTGCTGTAACATCTACTCACATTACCATCATCTTGGAGTCGTTGCCAAAGCCTGGAGATGATACTCTGGGTAATTCCAAGTTCCTCGAAAACTTCCTGCTGGCTACGTCTACATTCCAGTCGTCCGTTAATTCTACCACGTGAAAAATCATCCAAATGCTTCCTTTGTGCCATAACTATGTGGTTATTGCACTGAAAGGCTTTTAAAGCGCTTGTGAACAATTTTACTTCTTTGCCACCATTTCTTATATACCCCTCTCTTACACTCTCGTCATTGTGACGTACTATCCGAGCCATCTGGTGGTTTCCTGTAATTTGCATATTCTTCTTCAAGATGTGTGTGATAATTCTACAAGTGAAATTTTTATTTAAGAGTTCAATTTCTGAGTGATTCTGAATTATCCTTAATTTATGGACATGAGTGTAACTCTATTGTAAAAGAATTACTTAATATCATTATATAATTGGTTTTTTATAATTTTAATATTATTGGGAATCATTAGTCCGAAACGTACCAGTATATATCCAAATATATTGCTAATAAATTGGATATAAAGACAGACTCTAAGGAGGCTTATATTACAGAATACTGCACTTTTTAACAAATATGCATAAAACATATAACAGGATACATTTTTCTGAAATATTTAGGAAACACATGGATTTGTTCCCAGTGAAGAATGTGTTGATAAAGCGAGCATTCAAGTACAATAAAAAGCTTGGTAGATCAATTTTTAACTATAATAGTTTTATGTGGAAATGGTAGATCAGAAAGAATGTAGATGCAGTGATTATAGAGAATATGTGGATGAATATCATGGGCACGTTGTAACAGGAAATATAGAGATAGTTCAAGATCAAAAGTTGAAAGAAATTATGTACAAAGGCACTGGTTTTCGTTTAATGATTTCCAATAGCAACTTAATAGTAAAAAAAACAACTATCTGAAGATATTAACAAATTTATCCTCAATATTGCAATAAAATATAACTTACCTACTCAGGCATTTAAGGAATATGGTTTTAATGTCCTCAAGGACTTATTGAATTTTAATTTTAGAACAAAAAATGATATTTCCTATAGAGAAATAAAAAGAGCTATAGAGGATTTACAAAAACACTTCGGGATAGTTTACGTGGATAAAGTCCCAGGAAACTATGCAATTATATGCAAATATTATTACAGTAAATTAATAAATGATCATATACAAAATAATAATGCATATGAAGTAAACAAATTTTGTATGAAAGAAATTAACAACAGATTATTAGCATTTTGTAGACAATTGGATATTTCTAACAGTAGTATTAAATATCCCCATATATTTTTAACTCCCAAATTTCATAAAAATCCAGTCAAATTCCGCAGTGTAACAAATGGCTTCAATACTTATATATCCAAATCGGGAAGAATTTTACAGAACACATTACAGGGTACAATAGACAAATTTAAAGATACTTCTATTATAAAAACAGCTATGACGTAATAAAGAAGGTTGAGCAACAAAGGGTATTTTCAGTGCATGGATTTGATTTTGAAGACCTATTTAACTCTATCGAAATAGAAGATATGATTCAGATACTTACAGATGCATATGGGAAATATGGTTTAAATAATTGTATTGGTTTTGAAAAGTTCAATATACTAATTAGATTTGTAATACAGGAGAACTTCACTGTTTTTGATAACAAACTTTACAAACAAATAAAGGGCTTGCCTCAGGGTGGCCCTGCAAGTAATAGTCTTGCTAACTTATATTTACACCATTATGAATCAGGTCGAAGAAATGATCCATCATGCCTTTTGTTGAGATATATAGATGATTTAATTGTTATTGGTCGAGACAAGGAATTTAAACCTAACATTGATTTTTGTCCGGATTATTTAAAATTGATACAGACAAGATTTAACTCGAACAATATTGAATTCTTAGATTTTGATTTACATATCATTGACAACAAACTATATAGCAATATTTATGATGAAAGGGAGGCATTTAACTTTAATGTAATAAAGATCCCAAACTTCAATAGTTCCATACACATATCAATATTTAGAAACATAATTTTAAATTCATTGATGATAAATAATAATTTAACTAAACATAATATCGATAAGTTCAAGAACATTCAGAACTTTTTAATTATTTGCATATAGAGTGATTATCCCATCAACTTCTTGAAATCATACATAGATCAAAAACATTTCTTAAAAATCTTTTTAAACTCATAAAAATTGGCAACTTGCGACAGATTCCACGATAGGTTTTGCGAAATGCACAGATCCACCACACAATATTACGTCCACAAAGTCAGCTTGTTAGTGGTCCAGCTGTGAAGAATATGTTCATTCCACACACAAGTTGCATTTTGATACACACACATACCAACTTTTACACGACTATGCTTTAAAATTATTAGTGACCAACCAAAATTTCTATGACCAATCAAAAAACTTTTTGAATGCAATCTGGCTTGCATCTAATATTACATATTTAAACTCGAAAGTAAGAATATTGTTCTTTAGGGATACAGCGTGGCATTAGTGGGAGTGATGAATAATGTAGAAGTTATGATTGATGTAGGAGAAATGAGAAAAATTGTTAAGAAATTGAAATACCGTTCATGGATTTCATTTATTAATAGGATGATTTGGAGTAAGTTTTTTTGATGATTTAAGTAATCTGTTTTGGTGTTGTTAAGTATTTAATTTTTGAATATACTACACTCTTGTTTTGAATTTTCAAACTTTTAAGGTTTTTTCATTCTATACAACCATTTCAAAGATCGGTGCATATTCTTTGATTTTTTTATGGTTGTTTTATTATGCACTAAGTTGTTTTAGTAATTTAACATATTTTTATGTTATATCTTTCAGAATGCAATGGCGAAAAGTTTAATTTTTTTAAGTATTGAAAAGAGAAATATTTTTTTAATTTTAAATTTTTAAAAGAAAAGTTTTTTTAAATTTTTTAAATTTTAAATTTTTAAATTTTAAATTTTTGAGAAGTTGGATATTTTCAGCTTAGTTTACCAAGTTGCAATAGGGGGAAGGTTGGCGCCATCAAACTAGTTTAACCCCACTTATCGGTCCTAAGTCCGAGGTTGCACTTGGATATTTTATAATTTTTATCTTATACAATTTTAATTTCGCTTGAAAATGTTGATCTTTATTATTTTTATTCGCCATTGAAATTTTGAAATGTGATGTCGTACTCTAGGTTTAATGTGATTTCGAGTATTTGCTTGATTATATTTGTGTGAAGTATTTTAAATATATTTAAATATATATATATATATATATATATATATATATATAAACTATTTTGTGTATATTTTTGTAATATACACTGCTGGCCACCGTAAATGCAACACCCTGAAGGAAGCACGCAAATAACATGAAATTTGCAACATGCATTAGCGGAGGTGAGATATACAAATGATTAGAATTTCAGCGCAGACACACATCACACACGCCTGTGGCACCACCTCAAAGCGCTATTTAAGGCTTGGAGATTTTGACGATTTCAAGTTCGGCAATTGTGTTTTTCATGCGGTTTTTTCAAAAAACGATCAGCTATGTCTCGTAGAAAACAGCGATCAGCTTTTGATCCGAGTTCGACAGAGGAAGGATAGTGGCCTACCGAGACTGTGGATTATCTTTCAGGGAAATCGGTAGTCGTGTTGGAAGAAACCAAACAACTGTAACGAGGATATGTGATCTTTGGATGCAGGAGGGTACGAAGGACCGTCGTGGTCGATCGCATTCACCTCAGTGCACCACTTCACGTGAGGACAGGCAAATTGTGAGTATGGCAGTGACGGAACGCTCAGTCACATCACGAACCACAGCACAGCACATTGAGTCTGTAACGCATCATTCAGTGTTTGCGCGTACCTTTCGACACCGTTTACAGTAGAGTGGTATGTCCGCAATACGTCCATTGCTTGGTTTATCCTTGACGCAGAACCACAGACTTCTCCGCCACTGTGGTGGGATGAAGAGTATGGTAGGTAGAATAGAATGAGATTATCTTTGCGGCAAGTGCATCTACCATCTGCAACCTGATGGTCAGTTAGTCTGGAGACACCGATGGAGACAACTTCATTATTCACCGCTGCTCAGTCTGCCCAGTGTGCTGGTATGGGGTGAGTATTGGATATCAATCGCCTCCTCTGTACGCATTTTGTGCTTCAAACGTCAGCATTATCTCCCAGTGTGGAACCAGATGTCTTCCTTGCATTCTGGGCTTGGCAGCAGCCATATTCAACAGGATAATGTGCGACCACGTAGCTTTTATCAAAAGTCTTCGTCGATCCTCAAGTTAGATTGCTTCGACTCGCTCTCCCGGATCACCATGATGAAACATGCTTCGTTCATGGTTGCTCTGATTCCTTGAATTACACCTCAGCTGCACCAGATCAACTTTGGCAGTGTGTAGAATTTCACTTGATCTACTTCCCCAGAACACATCAGGATATTTTGATATTACTGCCGAGGGTGTATGGCGGTGATCTCCCAACAATGGCGTACTCCTGGCTACCGATTCTGGCAGGAACCATACAGAAGTTTATAAATCATAATCATTTGATGCTTGATCAAACATGTTGTCTACAAAATAGATTTTATTTGTACTATCTCTTATCTTTCTTCATGTGCATTTACGGTGGCCAGCAATTATACATAAGGGCTTTATTCCTTTTCTTATTCTTTTGAATACTTCCTTTAAATAGGCTAATTTTCAAGCATTAAGATAGGAAGAAAGTGTGAATATTTTGGGAAACTCTCGGTAGTTCTTCCTGGGATTGCAAGCTGTATATTAATCAAAATGCAGTATGTTTAGCTTCCGCTTGTGTTCTGTACTTATTGCACAGTTTATACCAGCAGAACAAAGTGTTGGTATTTGCAGTATCCAATATCATATTAATAGAATCAACATAGTATCTTGTATTTGCTGGTGTGACCTTCATTATATCAAATGGGTATGGCCAAACCTGTGTGTACATATACATAATGTACCAACTAAAAGTTTCTCTTCTATATTGTATGCATATCAATTGAAATTTTAGTAATGACTGACTTCATAATTTTCTTGTGGTATGTTTGTAGGATTCTGTGAAAGTAGTATTTTTCGGTGCAAATTAATATAACATTCGTTGAGAGTTTTAGATTGATTTCTGCTCTACCCGCAGATCAATATTGAAAGCCGTGAGTTTTGTTATAAATTAACTAGAACTTTAACATCTTTCATGCTTCTTGTTCGACATCAGTAAATGCTAATAGACACTTATTCATTACAAGACAATAGTAGCCTAGCAGTAGTCTAACCGTCACTAGGTACTCTACATGGATTCAGACACCATGCACTGAAACTACCTGCAGCAAGAGGCCAGCACTCTGAAATCTTTCAGTGATGGAAGTGGTTGTGCCCGCCGAACGTTCTCATGTGACAGTAACAATTGAGTCATCCTTCAAAACCCTCCGTGACCTTTATAGTGCTTCATTATTAGACCTCTTGCCTGCTGCAGACTGGTGCCGAAAAATTGTCGATAACATCGTCGATCATTATTCGGTCATTTCAAGAGTTTTGCATGGTAGCGCCTGGTTCACTCATGGCCATGGACTCTTCATCGGTGTGTATGGTTCCGACCTTGTACTTACTGAAACCTGCCATGCAGAGGAGGCAAATACCTGAATGCTGAGGACTCGCCGGTTGGCGTTGTGGTGGAGGTTAAATTTTGTACAGGCGTCATTCATCAGCAGCCACATTTATTAAATTGCAGGTTCAAATGTAATGGCTCTGATGTTGCCTTATAGTTCCCAATAAACTTTATTTTCTGATGAATATTGATACCACCCTCCTCTAGAAATAAAGTGCCATATTAGTGGTGAAACAAGATTGTTGATTTTAAAATATTCTATTACTAATGAATATATTTTTATTAATTATTTCTAAAAAGGCTAATTTTTAGCAGATCTGAATAGCTATTGCAAATATTTTAAATATACAACATTATATTCTTTAGTCTAGGTAGGATATTATTTGAATTAGAAAACCACTGAACACTTCATTTAAAAGTATGGAATAAAAGTTTTAATTTTACCTGTATAAATTTGTGAAATTTTGATGTTGGGTAATTCAATAAAATACTTTCAAAATAAACATAGAATCTGACGTTGCAGCCTTTAAGGAATCCGCACGTTAAATTTAACAGTTTATTTAATTATGTTTCTTGATAATGCATAATGAAAATGTACGTGTATTTCCCCTCCCCTCCTGCCTATGAACAAAGATAATACGTACACTGCAAATTAAACTATATCATTCAATGAGGTCTGATTGAAGTAAATGCACAAGTTTCTCTGTCCTTCCCAGACTACCACTTGAAATATGTAGTTTTCATTTATATAATGATTTAATACATACTATAACGCCAATAAACAGTATTAAAGTTTACTTTGTTAAGTACATAATCAACGTGTTTTTAAAGTCTTTTGGGCTATATTTTTGCCAATCGATAGAAGCCATAATTACCCATCACGCCCTAGTTTCTCCTGGGTCTTTCTTGCTCCTAAAGTCCCAAGCCGCCATCAGAGGCATTCGTCACGTTAGGCTGCTGTCTTATAATCATTAATAAACCCTCATACCCTTCAGAGTTAGTGGAAAACACAATGTGAGTTTTGACTTGAATTTTCGACATGCAAAATTAAGACTCTTGTCATGAGACTATCTTTAAAATTTTAAGTGAAGCAGATTTTTATGATCTGTATAAAGATACTTTAAATCATTCTGTAGTAAAAATATTTTATCTATTTTTAATATTTAAATTGGACACAATTTGAGATCTCAGTGCATATTTGTCTTGATGTCAGCACTTAAAAAGGTAATATAAAATATTTTGCACTTTCAGAATAGTAAAACAAATATAAAATGAACTTGTTTTAACATATTAAAGTGTAAAAATTATATAAAAGATTATAAAATTTAAAGATTATAAAGTTATTTTAAATTTTAATTTTCCCTTTTATACAAAACTAAAAACCTTTACTACTTAGACTGAAAAGAACAAGTTCACTATATACAGGTATTCTTTAAAGTATAAAAATTTCAAATGTATGAGACAACAGTTTTTAAGTGTACAGGCTGAAAATTATACGTTAGATAAAGTGAAAAACTAAAAACAATCTTTCACCAACTCATCAATTCATTAATATTTTCCTATATGTATGCCTTAATGATATTTTGAGCATTCTCCCTCTAGAATATGCTTCAAATTCAAATTTGTTCCCTTTTTATGGCTAGTTATTTGAATTTATAAACATATTTTGAATTAGATATATCATTTTTGTAATGCATTTCTTGGAATATACAAAATGTTTGCATTATATAAATGGTATAATCCAAAGTAATAAAAATACTTGGGGATAGGTTCAACTAAGATCCACTAGTTAAATTAAATACGTTGTGGATAAACAAACATTAATATACATAACTAGAACAAATGTTTAGATTACATTTGAACGGATCAGACTTATACTCTACCATACGTCAATACAGTTCAGAGCAGCCATCACTGAAGATTATTTCATTATCCCTTAGGGCGTGTAAGTCTTTCTGGTTGGTATATGAGGAGAGGGTTACATACATGTCAGGTAATTTAATATATTTTCTTGTACATAAATAAAGCCAGAAGACAAAGAATGGCTTTGTAAATTTATTTTGCAGATAACATTATTAAGTATCAAATGATTCTAGATTCAAGTCTTCTAGATTGTGGTTCCTGCAGAATCAATTGTGGAGTAGCCATAATTGTGGAGATCACCTCCCATACACGCCTCGCGTGAATTCAAGAGACTTTGGATGTGTTCTTAGGTACAGTGGAACCGACAACTGATACGTTTTCACAGTTGATCTGGTGGCAGAGGTGTAATCTGAGTCAATCAATTTGGAAACCACCATGGACCACATGTTTTCTATCGGTGAAAGATCGCGGAGGCCAATGGCCAGAGCGTTCAATCTGGTGATTGACGAAGAACGTTCATAATGCGTGACGTATTTCCCATTATCCTGTTAGTATAACAGCCTGAAGAGTAAAGGACAACTGGCTCAGCCTTTGGAAATGTAGCGCTCGCTATTTGAAGTACCGGCAATGCGTACTGGGAGTGCGAGAGTGATCAATACCTCCCATACCATAATGCCTGGTGCAGGACCAGAGTGGGAGGTGCATAACTCAGCAGTTCAGCATCCTCTCTGCTATCTCTGATTCAGATCCAGACATCTATTTGTGTTGCAGTGGATGCTTGTCGTCAGTAGAATAAATTCATTCCATTCTTCCATCATCCTTCTTTCATTTGCCCCATTGTGATACGCAGGGTTGCGTCAGGTAAACCAAGCAATGGACGTCTGCGGACAGATAGCTCTGCTGTAAGCCGTCGACACCAGACGCCTAAATGATGCATTACAAACTCAATGGGCTATGCTATGGTTCGTGCAGCTAAGAGATCGTCGCCGCCATGCGCACAATTCATATCATCACGTGAAGTGGTACTGAGTTGAATGCGATCGACCACGTGCATGGTGCCCTCCTGTATGCTCAACATGGTCTAATATCCATTACAGTTGTTTGGGTTTCGTCCAACACGTTACAATTTCCTGAAGTTAAACCACAATCTCGGTAGGCCACTATTCTTTATCAGTCAAATGGATGCGCGTGATCCAGAAGCTGATCCTTTATTTCCTGCGAGGCGCCAGCTGATCCTTTTTGAAAACCACAGAAAAACACAATTGAACTTGAATCGTCAAATCTCAAATGCGTAGCGCTGGTGGCGCCACAGGCGATGCGTGGTATGTGTCTGGCAAAATTCTAATCATTGCATATCCTCACCTCCGCTAATAACGTAAATTCCGCCATATAATTGCATTACTTCTTCATATTGCATTTACAGTGGCCAACAGTGTAGTTTTTGAACCATTATTTAACAATTTTCAGAAAAATCATAAAGCTTTAATGTTTAGAAATCTCAATTTTGTTTCATTTTTCATAAACTAGATTTTCAAAATTTAGCACTCAAAAACAGTAAGGCTGCTTTCTAGTGAAAGCAAAATTAATAATTTACATACGATAAACTTCAAAGAACCTTTTATTATAAATGAAAGGGATCTGGTCATTTATTTGTTTTATCATTACTTTCATATATTAAAGGTTATTTTATGATAACAAAAACTGAAAATCGATTTTCTTGAATGTGTATTGTCGTTCCTTAAAATGTCATGAGTATAAGAAAGGATTAATTTTAGAAGTTTTATCTGGGTAGGTAACCTTTATAGATCAACATGCCATTTTCTAAAGTAATGATTTAGACGTTCTATCAAATAATTTTGACTTATGATTATTAGTGACAATAAATACAAACCTAGAACACACAACTCTTATTTATATAATACAGCGTCTACATATTATTTTTAAATTTTAAGATTGCTATACTACTCATATTGATAAACATAAAATATGGAAATTGTAGATAAAATATATTCATTCATTCGTTATGTCGAAGGTACGTTTTGAAATTCTTAAAGCAAATAACTTTTTCAACACATGGCTCCTTATGAAGAAATAGGTGTATACAAATATCAC
>BMAO01005621.1:0-26453 GCA_019973975.1 Trichonephila clavata | reverse complement strand
CCCTTAGTTTCTTTTATGACGTAGTTTAATATGACTTTTTTGTGTGAAGGGTGCAGATAAGCATAGTTACATAAGCAGAAGTAGATGTGATTACTGTATAATGTCGTGAGGCGTCAGTGAATGCTAGCCAAGTACTAAGAGATGGTTATGAAGGTATTAAGAATATAAGGGTAAGATTAGCTGAGGAGAAGGAGAAGATACTGGGATGTGTTCACTTGCATAAGAATATGAGGAAAATACATGCAAATTAAGTTAAGGAAAGTTTAGATAAAGATAACATGATAAATGTAGTAATATTGTGTAATTTATATACATCAATCCACACTTATAATTAAATTTCACATTTTTTTCAACCGATTAAACATTATATTAAAACTTGCATTAAACCTTGATTAAGGACATTATCGCTATTAATTCGAATACTTTGATGTTTGAGAGTTTTCCTTCTGCACAGGACGTTTTGAAATTCTTGATTTATCATCTTTTTCTGAAGCTAATTTTTCTTTAATTGAAGTATTAAACAACACACAAAAAAGAAGAAAAAAGTAACGAGTCCTACAGTGTAGTCGCATATGATGTGTAACATCTGACATGTTATCGTGGTAAATACGCAATAGTAACTTAAATCCCGAAAAAAATTAATCGGGTATGATTGGAAATAATTTTGCACCGAATAATTATATCTTTAATGGAAATTTTATTTAATTAACACACGGAGTAAGGCAATTTTTTATCAAACATAATTATTCTTGTTTAATTTGGGGAAGAGGGAACACAATAAACTTATGATAACTAAAATATGACACATATAAATGTGATTTCAAAGTATTTACAAACCATTGAAAAACAGCGTCAATAACACTACCACTATATTTGTCGAAACATTTCGATTTGTGTTCATTTTGAGCAAGAGTTCATCGTTCAAAAAAGCTATGAGTGGCCCAGCTTCTGGCAAACTGAAGAATTAACGTTCAAATTACCACTCAAAATCATGGAAAGCGAGTGATATTTTTTTTTGTTAAAGAGCAGAACCACCTTCGGTATAGATGAAGAGTTCAAAATGCAGGTAATCTAATTTTTTGAACCGTTTGATTCAGAGGCATACGATCACCGAAATCACTGTTTGTCCATTTTCAAATAATCATTTTGCCGCACATATGACCACAATATCTTGACTAACAATACCTAGTCCACTTCTTTGACGATAAGTAATGTCCATATGAGTTGCTCTGTTCGCGATAGATCGCAACACCAGCTGCTATGTGGTCCGGTCATTTTAATTGTAGGCAGCAATCGAAGTTAGGCAACGGAACACGTTTGTCATTATGTAACCACGTCTTTGCCAACATGAGAAAAGAACTATTTTGGGAAATAGCGTAGTTGAAATTTGTTTGGTGAGTCTTGAGACTTTGACAATTGAGTATAATGATCGTAAGTTTACCTTGGGTGAAGTCTAATAAGACTTGCTGGTATGTGCTGAATGAATTTAGAGTCAAACGCTCGAGTTAAGCTCACAGTGGCTCTGTAGCAGTAGAGTTTTTTTGTCCATGGTAAAATACATGGTTTTGAATATGTGTTACTATAAAAAAAATCCATCGAGGCTAGTAACTAGCGATAACGTGACGTAGACGAGATGTTGTTGACGAGATTTTTCATAAGAATAAACAGTCTGATCAAATGTTCCACTCTGTGATTTGTGGAGAGTCATTGTACAAGCAGGTGTCAGTGGAAAGTTATTCCTTTTTGCAGTGATAGTTCGATTATTGTTGAGATAAATAGAGGCGTTGCGTCGACCAATGGGCACCCAATCTTTGGATACATTTTTGTCTTCCATATATTTTGCAACCAGTTTTATCGTTACTTGATCAATTCTAGAACTGTCAGCGAATTTTAATGAAAGTTGTTTAACTTTTCCAATGTTTGCATTCTCCTCTGGAGGGACAGCTTGGTATTTATCATCAAGTTTTAAATAACCGTAAGTTCCATCAGATAATTCATCGGCTACATCTACGTTCGTTGTAATGATGTATGGTAGTGTGATCCCCAACCTTTTTACTGTCACAGACCGATCAACATTTGATAATTTTACCACAGCCTGTAGAAGGGGGTTGGGAAGTTGATTGTTTATATTTTAGATTGTTTTGATTTAATAATTTTAATTTTATTTTATTTAAACAAGCCTTCAGTATAAAATATAGTCGCACCTAAAATGAGCATAAAAGGGATTTAACATCGAATACAAAGAGGTTTTCATGAAAAGTCTCGCATACCCGAGAGAAATACACCACAGTAAATTAAATGAAGATAATTTAATGACCACTGATGTATGGCATATCAATTGTTTTTTTTTAAATCGAGAAAACTTTTTTATCACAATTAATAATATTATATTGACAGCGACAGGAAATAACCTCAAAGTATGAAAAAGATATGTATTAAAATATTTATTCGAATAATTCCATATTATTAACTCGTATTTTTTTAAGAATGATGAACTTTGTCATACGCTTAACAGTAAATATAATTATTAACATAGTTACAATTAGTTCTTTTTGTGGGATATGGAGCAACAAAGGCTATTTTCCCATTAATATAGTTTACACATATAAATATAACCTCAGATTTCATACACAACGAACCCTGAGACTTTGACAATTGAGCGTAAGAATCGCAAGTTCATCCTGAATGAAGTCTAATAAGACATGCGGTGGTATGTGCGAAATGGATTCAGTCAAGAAAACAAAACCGTGTTTTTAAATTTCAATCTCTCTAAATGCTAAATTTAACAATATAAAAAAGCTGGTGGTTTGAGGGCTACTAGAGCTGGATCTATATGCGAGGGTAGAGAAAAGGCACCACCAAGCGTGCTGATTGTTTAAATAAAATTGCGCTCGCTTCCCCGACTTCCTGTTACACATTTCAGTCCCTTTTCACGAAATCACATCTACAAATATCCAGCAACCGATAGGAAAGATGTTACACATAAAAAAAGTGGAAATTCTTTGATTGTGCTGTAAATGAAATCTCACTGTCATCAAACTTGTAATGAACGAGTGAGACAAAGAAACTGAATCGCGTAAGTAGTTCTAGAGTATCTTGAAAAAAATCAAGTGAGAAAAAGTCGTTAGCTGGTCTGTTTATGAAGATAATGTAGTTTACGACTGCAACTGAATTTGAATAATTAAGAAATTCACGAAAAGAGGAAGAATCTGCCGAAATCAGAAAAAAATGCTTATTTTAATTTCTCTTTAGAAAACATTTCAACAAGCCGTAAGAAATGGCTGTAATTAAATCGCGCTTTAACCGCTTCCCTGCTTTTCCCACGCTGATCTTGGGTAGGTGAAGCATACCACCCTGGTTCATCCTGAGTGTAGTTCGAGCACTGTCAAAATTACACTGTGCAATCAGTCTTTCTGAATTTTTTCACATGTGCTTTTTATGGTTTTGAATAATTAAAAAGTACCTATCGGTGGATTTTTTTACAAAAAGAGTACGTCCTTCTGCTGAGCACCCACCTTTACGCTTTTCTGAAACACTTCATGTCTATATTCCCCCAAAGTAGAAGAAATCTAATCCAACACGACATCGTATTCATTCAGTACTTCTCAAACTTTCAATACTTGAGACCCAATATTCAATCCTAATTTTCATCGTGCCCCCTCTATCTAATAACAATGTATTGAATTCGATAATAAGATATTTAGAAGCTAAAGCAACAAAATGACATTAACCTCTTAAGTGTCTCCGGCGTATATAAACGTTTCGCTCAGCCAATGGATAGATTGTCCTGGACGTATATACACGTATTTCCAATTTCCTTACGAATACGATTTTTTCTGCTCACTGCAATCTATAAAATTATTCTGGGGCTTTGAAATGCAATAAAATGAACTTAACAGTGTTTACGAAGGATTTACTTATTTCAAAGGAGATTTGCTCTTATCATTCTCTTTCTCCTCCCCCAATACACTACCTACACGTGCATACGTGCAAAACGGTGGCTTTGGGGAGCGAATCACGTTACTTTTAATTGACATTTAAGGGATTAATTATAAACCGTACAAATTGTGAAGATAATAAATAATTTTTGCAGATAATTTTATATATGACAAGCCTGAGGGGTCACTGTAATTATAAAACTTGTTCTTAACTTAGTATTATTAAACTAATTGTAATATACATTGTGCAGTGCTGATACATTTATAAGCGTATTCAGCATATCAGTGTAAATGTTTGTTTTTTTACTTTTTATTGTGTCAGAGTGTATTTTGAATGTTTACTTTAAATATATATATATATATATATATATATATGTTACCGGCAAAGTATGAAATGCCGGCATTCTATACAGTGTCGGACGTTTTTAGGCAAAGTATGAAACATGAGGTTTATTATATACTTTGCCTAGGCATTGTACAAAATGCCTAGGCATTCTATAGAATGCCGGCATTTCATACTTTGCCGGTAACATATATATATGCCTAAAGCTATTTAGGCAAAGTATGAAACATGAGGTTTATTATATACTTTGCCTAGGCATTGTACAAAATGCCTAGGCATTCTATAGAATGCCGGCTTTTCATACTTTGCCGGTAACATATATATATGCCTAAAGCTATTTAGGCAAAGTATGAAAAATGGTCATTAAAAGGATATTATATCAATGACTTACATTCCTAAAAGTGCAAGTGTTTTTCTGACAAAATAATGAAACTTCCATTAAAAAAATTATTGTTAAATTGTGATTCGGCATATACTTGTGTTAAAATTCCTTCAGAAGTTCCAAGTTGATAGAAACCATCCTATTTCTCACTCATTACAAGTGCCAATATATTGGCATTCGGAAAAAAAATCAAAGTTGTGTGTGTACTACAATACCTTTTTTTAATACAATTTTCTGTTTTTTTTCTAGCAAGTTTCACGTAGGTGGATGTACAATTCAATATCATAACGTATAACAATTTTTTGTTTGGTTGAATGCTCTTTCAGAATTGTATCACTTCCCCAGAATCCGGAATTTAATTTTGCTCTTGGCAAATTAAATTCCTAGAACAAGTTCACGTCGTCAAACTGTGTGTCATTATTACCGGCAGCAATTGGTATCGCCTAGGTCTGAAAATGGTAAAAATACCAATCTGCAGCCCCATTGGGGAAAAAAGAATCCGGAACGTAATACTGTATAGCAGTTCTTCCCAACAGTTGTCTCTTCCGGACCGGTCAACGTTTCATAATTTTACGGCAGCCCGCTGAGGGTGCAACGTTGATTATTTCTAATTTAAATTGTTTTGATTTTATAATTTAATTGCATTTAAACATGCCTTTGGAGTAAAATTCAGTTGCACCAAAAAATAATTGTAAAATGATTTTACATAAAATATAAAATAATTTCCATGGAAAGTCGCACAAACACGAGAAAAATACACCCCATAAAATATAATGGAACTAATTTACTGCTCCTTGAGTGGCTTGATACCCTTTGATTCATGGACCAAAGATTGGGGACCACTGTTTTGTGGTACTGATGCCTTCTTTAACAGTTAAAATGAGTTTATACTTTTATTTCCCGCAAACATCACATCAAAGCTATTCAGCAACCAATTATCCCTGGGTTCCTTCTTAGTAGTCATTTTAGCATTCTTTATATGTTATTAACTTCTAATAAGTAATTTCAGTTAAGGAAAAACCTTTTTTTTGGAGCATCAATTCGAATTTTGGGCAACTAGCCGTTGAATAGTTGTTTCATGTCCATGGAACATGGATTGGCAACCTTTTAGCTGTTGCATGTCAAGCCAATCTACCAATATGACTCAGAGAACCACGCAGTAGAGCATTTTTGAAACAATTTAAAAATTTACAAATTTGTTAAGTACTGCAAAGTGCCACTGAGAATTGTATCGCGTGCCACCTGTGGCACGTGTGACATAGCCATAGTAGTTGCCGATTCCTGCTATAGACCATGGCTCCTTCTCCAACACTATAACTTGCTCCTCCATTTTCAGGTAGCACAGGAAAAAATCAATTTTTTGTTGAACAAGTTTAAGTAAAATTGAATATTTTGTGACATTTCCGATCAAACAGCAATGTACAACTAACAGATTCTGTGCCTGAGTCTCGCGTTAAAAGTTTTATGTCTTCCCAATTGACAATATTCGAAATGAATCTGAGATGTATTTCCTAATTTCATACTTTGCCGGTTTCTCATTAGGCATTCTATAAGAATGCCTAGGCAATGTGTGAAATAGGAATAATTTCATACATTGCCGGCTAGATTTAGGCATTGTATAGAATGCCTACGCATTCTATAGAATGCCGGATTTCATACTTTGCCGGTAACATATATATATATATATATATATAATGTTTTGTTTTCGACTTCTCAAGATGCTCGCCCCCCCCCTGCTAGAGTGAGCACGTCCCCCAGGAGGCGTGCCCCACAGTTTGAGAAGCGATGCATTATTTGCTGCTCAAAGACAGACAATAAAAGGAAGAAGGAAAAAGAGCAACAAAATTCTACTATCCAGATTGCAATGTTGGGTTACATGCAGTGCCGTGTTTTCGAATTTACCATACACTATCAAATTTTGATTATTAATTTAATAATGGCCAATGAAATGCAACAGAAGTAAATAAAATTTGTAGTTCATGATAAAAGCTAGGTATTCTAAGTTCTATATATATTGTTAGAGTGAATTGGTTTCAAAATCTAATGATTTCTGCCCTACAGAAAGCCAACTTTACAGGTAAATTACTCATTTACTTTAATAGATTTTTTTATATTAATTTTTAGGAGATTTTGTCTGCGAATAGGGCTTTAATTCTTAAAAGGATATAGTTGGAAATATGCATACAAAAATTAATGTTTTCTTTGTCCATAATCCAGAAAAAAAATTAAACTTGAATGGGTTAGCTTAGTACCAAGCTCACCACAGACAGTAAGCAAAAAACAAAAATGTTTGTGAGCTTGTTTGACTTAAAATGAGATCGTTGTGTTTCATAAAATTTAATTGCTTATCAAGTGAACCAATGGATTACTAATTACGTATGCTAACATTTTCAGATTTTTCTTTAAAAAATAGTCCTTTCTTAATACATTTTGTGAAATATAATATAATATATTATAATTTAATATAATATATCAAATAAGAATATGTTTCGAATATAACAGACAATATTAATTAATTTGGTACTGAAAAAAGAGTTTTAAGATTAAAATTCCATGTCAATTTAAAATATTAAAAGTTGGTTAGAGTTTTTTAAAGATGCATAGAGGAATTCAGTAAAAATGTAAACGTAAAATGTAATTATTCAGATTTTTTTCTAAATGAGACTCCAAGAACTTCAAATATAGTTTCAAATATTCCCTATTTTTGCATTTTTTATTTAAATGTCAGTGATTTTGTCCTTTCATTTTATACAGGATAATTGCAATTTAACTGCGAGACTTTCCGCGCATTTTTTAAAAAACAAGTTATAAATCGATCATACTTTAAAAATTGCGGATGATTTTTAAAACAATTTCTTACTAATTTTTCTGTTTTGACAAATTTCTTTGATATTCTTGCTGCTAAAGAAATACTGATATTTGAGAAATAATGAAATCCGTTATTTCTCGGAACTTCTTGTGGTCGAGGTAGCCAAGCGGTCAAGGTAAAGTAAAGCTGGTGTGATGAATTCAAACCTGCACCGATGAATACCCACCGTGTAAAGGAAACCGCTGCATGTTAAATCATGTGGAAGTTAGAAGACTGAAATACCAGTTCATGTGTCGTCCTCGACACTTAACCATGCTTGAAATCATGAGGTTGGTCACCAATATCTCTCGCACAGGATTCTAATACAACGTTAGTATAACTCTCACTCATACATTCGGTATTTCTTGATTGTCTATAAAAATAACATTTTGAAGTTTTAAATAGTCAACTGGCAATGAACCATGCAATTCCGAGCCACAGTCAAGTGAGAAAGCCAAGTGAGGTGGCATGCCATTCTAGATTTAATGTTCCTCAGACTTTTTATACGATGCTTTATTGGTGTCAGAACATAAGGTATCCGACTGTTTACGACAACTTATTTTTTAAAGAAAATGAAGATGTGTGGATTTTTTGTTGTTGTTGTTTTTAGATATTTTAGTACATTTAAAGAAAAATATGCTAAAATTAAGAAGATAAGAAGAAATTATTATCACTAATATGGGTAAAAATTTACAAAAAAATAACATGAACGTGGCTTATTCTGTATTAAAGGTTGATAAACAAATTTTCAATTTTCAGTTCTGATGTATTTCTATGTTATTCATTTTTGAAATGACCTTTAAGATAAGATATATTTTAATATTTACAAAAGCTATAGCACTTTATCTCAGCTATTATACGAAATTGCTTAAAAAAAACAGTGATTATATTCACATAAAGGACTGTAAATTTTGTAATAAAACAGTGATTGATAAATCTGAAGGTTAAAACACTTCTACTATTATGCAGAACTTACACAAAAAATATCAATTAATTCGTTTCAAAAAATTTCAATTGCTGGCCCCGTTTAATTATTTTTAAAAAATCACATTTCGAGTAAAACGCGTTTTAAAGTATATCTTGCTTACAGTAATGACGTCTGTTTTTACTAAAACACTTGTAGTTTTAGTTCTAGGGAACTGAGAATGACAAACTTGGTATTTTTATAAAGCTAATAAGATGACCTATAAAATAAATTACAAAATATTTTGTCAACTTTTGACAAAACTCACAATTTTAGGGTAGTCTCCTACCTTAAGATGTCTCAGGACCCTTAACTGTCATTCGTGATCTCGAAAAAACATCCTTTTTTAAAACAATGTGACTTAGCAATATAACAAAACAATAATTTGAATTTTTACCACATGAGTATCCCATATACATGTATTCTTTCTCATAATTTAAAAAAAATAATAAAAATTTAAAAAGTTATAAGGAAATAAAAATTTGGCAATTTTTCAAAAATAGGAAAATTATTTTTACACTGCGCAGGATTCTGAAGTACAGAATTGATTAAAATTTACAAAATTAATTTTATTTGGTAAAAATATGCTTCTTTTTAAACTTATACTAACTTTTAAAACATTTAGAGAAAAAAAAAATATTTTTAAAATGGAATTATGAAGAAATTTTTAAAATTTTATGAAGAAATTCAATTAAATCTCAAATAAAAAAAATATATTAAAACTTGTTTGAAATGTTTTCTATAAGTTATTACGAACCTTATTTTGAACATGCTAATGAAATTTCATATTGATATGGTAGATAGTTTATGAAAAATCCTGCATGGAAGTCAAAATTTTTCATTTTGAGAAAAATGAAGTTAAAGATAAAAAATAACAGAAAACAAAATAAATATACCAGTTTGCATCAAAAAGCCCCAGTAGCATAAATATTGCCATCTGCAAGCTTAAATTGTTCATTTTTTTAAGTATCTTAAGTATTTTAGCTTTACGAGTTTCAAAGGAGGTTTTGGTAACGTGTCTCTTAACCGTTGACTTACGTACTTTGTCAACATTTACACAACTCAAAATATTTCTTTTATTTATTTTTAAGTCCAAAGACCGCATCATATTAATTATGTTCTTACTTCCATCATTGTATTCACATGCAGCTCAGCTATTTTTGTGCCATTAATTCCTGATCCAATCAATTTCGGGCTATACTTCCAAATTAGTGAATTCATTGACTAATTGGTATTTTGAGTTTTCCCTCCTTAACACCTTCTTAACAATTTTAAGTGTGATAAATCTTTAAAAATAGGTTTAATCACTTCAGAAACAGCTTTTGGTAAGGAGTTCTTCTGAGAAAAAATCATTCACTGTATTGTTGTGGACTAAAACATTGTACTTACACCAAATATTTTTGTCTTAAGGGCAAAACCAATGTTTCGGTTAATTATCTGTGCTGGATGTATGATCCTACACAGCCCAGACAGCTTGCCTCATCTCATTCACATTTTGGGAATTGGCACGAATAACATTACCATAATAAGTCATCAATTTGTTTATAACAGCATCAGTTAGGTGACCTTTCCCAACAATTGCTTTCCCATGAGAAAGTTTTTTTTTCCACAATAAAGCTTTTAACTTCCGCAAGCGGCTACCCATTCGCTTTTCGACATGGCCCACACACTCTATTTTTTCAATAGGAACACTATCCCCATATGGTTTTTTTTCTGCAATAGATGAAAATGTCTTTGAGTCACCCTCACCTATGTACCACTGGTATTTCAAACCATGTTTTTGTTCCTATCGAAAAAAAAAATTGTTTTTTCAAATGGTGCTGCGTATTAGTATTTTTATCATTGCAAACTTTGCACAATTCACGGGAGCTGGAATAAGTTTTTAGTACAGCACCATATATATAGATATATACCAATTATCACAATGACATTTTTACACACAGTTTCTTCCTCAGAAGTCGGCACCTGAGCTCTGACGATGGGAATTCTATGATGGATTTGATTGTGGGAAGAGCACACAAGTCAAAACACACTCAAGGGCTCTTTTGCGATATGCCTCTATTTACTTAATCATACGACATGGACGTTGTCGGTTTTTGGTATAACGAAAATCCTACAATTTTGGTCAGGTTCGAACCCGCAAACTTGAGTGTACAGGGCTTGTGCATTACCAACTACACCATCCAGCTAAATGTATATATATATTTATATATATATATATAATACGAACCCAAACGTCTGTACTAACAAATACAGCTTTGGGAAGGGAAAAAATAGTTTATTTATCTTATGAGAATGCAAAAAAAGAAATATTTGTATATCTATGCATGTATGTATGTATCTATCTATCTATCTATCTATCTTTCTCTCTATATATTGTAAATATATACATACTGAAATTTGATAGTTGAAGTGATAGAAATTGGAACATTAGTATTTTAAACTCTATATTTCTGAAACATTTTGTTGTATACATTTTACCAGCCAACGAACATTCTTACCTTATATCAAGAATTTAGGCAATATGCTATGTGAAATGTAGACAAGAAGAAATAATTTTTTCGCTTACAAATCTTCCAAAATGAAACTATTATCACTAAATCTGTCTAAAGTAAATGTAATTGCTCTTTCTAAAGGTCAATTGCCAGGAAGTGATATATGTGAAACATTACGTTTCAGATTCTACTGCAGATAAATGGAAGTCGTGGTTGGAGAATAGTTACTTTAAATCTAAGCAGAAAATTCCTAATGTCAAAAAATACTAAGTTTCAATTCATATAGAAAGTTTATAGTCATCGAAATAAGTTTCCCTCAGCAAAAATTATAAAAATGTGAATCGGGGATTTGTTTAAATTTTAGAATAACAGTATTTCACATTTATAAAGTAAAATATGTATATAATGTTAAGATAGTTTAAAAAAATTAGAATTATATAGAAATACCAACGCTTTTCTAAAACTGTGGAATGATCCCTCCAAGAGGGCGTGATAACTATGCGAGGGGTGCGTCAATATATTGAAAGGTCAAAAACTAAAGATTAAAAGTAAATTAAGATTAACAGATTTAAAAATAGTTCATTTATTAAAAATAAACAAACGAAATACATTCTGACGTAAGAAAAAATAAAATACTCCTATACACTGTTATATCCTTATAAATGTAACAGTATTCCTCAATGTATTTTATTATTAAGTTAACGATACTAAATGAAAAACCAGTCTCATAATTACCAGTGACCCATGGAATTGTAATATTTAAAATAAATAACACACATTAACAATTAAATTCAAAATTTGTACGGTTTATAACTAATCACTTGACTGTCAGTTAAAAGTAATACGACCCCCAATGCCATCATTTTCTACGTAAGCGCGAGTGTGTGATGTATTGCGAAGAGGAGAAAACTAATATATACAGTAGTGGCCAAAATTGTGGACACTTTTTAAAGTTATGTTTTTTAAGTTTGTATGCTTATAAAAAGTGTTGCATTACACAAGATACCAAGTATTTAATATCATTTTAAAGATAATTTAATACTAATTCAATAAAAAAAATCAAATATTTGCAATGCAAAAAATTTATACTGTAATAAATATCGATATACAATAAATACTCATGATTGCAGTGAGTTATATGTGCTTAGTGGGGCACCCTTTATTTTTTATTGCAGCTTCCTATGAAAGTTTCATTGAGCCGAAAATAGGTTTAAGTTCTTCCTTCGTTATTACATGATGCCAAGAAACAATTACATCCTTAATTAGTTCTTTTTTATTTCATGGGTACCTTTTTCGCGCAATAATCTTTAAACGGTGCCACAAGTTTTTGATAGGATTAAGGTCAAGTCTGTTTCCTGACCAGGACAACAACTCAAATGATCTTAGAATGATACCAGTCTTTCGATAACTTTACTGTGATGAAAGGAACAGAATATTACTGAAAAATAAGCCAAAAATTGTTGGTAAATAGAACCTTGATGGAAGGTAGATGTTTGGATTCTAGAATGGTTATAACGTATTTTCTGACAGTGTCCCATCAGAGATATGAAGACGACCGTTCCCATCTGTTTATATGCATGACCAAATCCTAAAAATATGTGGGTACTTTACAGTCTCCTGGATGCACTCAGGGTACAGCATTTCTCTTATTCTTCGTCTTACATATTTTCAGCCATCACTACCTAATAGCGATTTCGTAGTTTCATCCCACCATATAACTTGTGACCACTAATCATTTGTGCATTTAATGTGTTCCCTTGAACATTGACTTTTTTAGCGCTGCTGTAAATTGAGATAAGATTTTTTCATGGAATTCCACTTATTAGTCAAACATCTGCTAATCTTCTCATGGTTGTTTTTGAACTTACAGAAGCACCCACATCATTCAAATAACTTCTGACGGACGTTGATGTCATTCTTCTGTATTTGAGACACGATAACGTTGTGCTTCTGTCATTAACAAATGTGGTGTACATTTTTAAGCTTTTTCCTGTCTTTTTATTAAATTTGTCTCTTGATATCTTTAGCAAAACTATCAGTCTCCAGATGTATCTACTGAACCACCCACCTGCCTTGCAATTTTAACATAGGAAATATCAATTTCTCGTCTCACATCTCTTTGAAGGTGTCCAATGTATCCATTTATTTGGTGTTAATTTTTCTTGACTAAATATCATTGTTATGCTGGCAAGGAAGCATTCATGACCTCAATTACATCGAAGAGTTGTGGCCCCATTTGAAGACTCTTGTGCAAATGAGGTACCCATGAAATAAAAATGAACTAATTCATGATGTAATTGTTTCCTGGTATCATGACATAACAAAGAAAGAGCGTAAAGCTATTTTCAGCTCAATGAAACATTCATAGGGAGCTGTTATTTAAAATAAAGGCTACCCCACTAATTACAGATAATTCCTATCATGATTATTTATTGTATATTGATAGTTATTGCAGTATAACTTTTTTGCATTGCAAATATTTAAATTTTGTTTTTTGTATTGAATTAAGTATTTTAAATTATCTTTAAAATGATATAAAATACTTGGAATTTTGTGCATTGCAACGATTTCTATAAAAACTTAAAAAACATCACAATTTTAAAAAGTGTCCATGTATATATATATATATATAAATAATTCGCAAACACTATCAATCAAGATCTTTTAATTGCATTCGAAAGCCTTCGGAATAGTTTTATGGGTAGCAGTGCACAGAAAAGATCGTACTTCAGAAAAACGTATATATATGTCCGGGGAAATAAACTCTTTGACTAAGCAAGGAGTTTATCGACGCCGGTGGCACTTAAGAAGTTAAAGTCGTACAGTAGCTTGAGCGTCTAAATATAGTATTACTGCATTCAATGCATTGTTATTTTTTGGAGGGAAGCGCCATGAAAATTATGATAGAATATTGGGTCACAAAAATTCAAAGTTTGAGAACCACTGGCAAAATATTTTTTCTTATGCTTTAGGATGTCAATTAGAAGTACTGACTATGCATTTCATACACAAAACGATAGGTTCATTTCCCCAAATTTCTAATTAGAAATGCAACCTAATGTTCTAAGTTTTTATATGGCTGCGATAGGCCATTGGTCATGGTCAAGAGCTCGTAGTATGATTTTTATGAATTCGAATTGAATCACTCAAGACCCGTCGTGTAGAGCGGCTGATTCAGGTGAAAGTTGTCGAGATTTAGAATACTGCAGTTTAGTTGCTGTTTAAAGGTTGAAGTGAGAGCTCAGAATGTCTACCTCATCGTTTAACCGAAAATCAAAATTACTAGGTCCGCCATCAAAAGCCTTTGAGTTGCATTACAGTATGATGTAAATCTACACTCACTCACCCATTTTAATAATTATTTAACTTTTAAAAATAAATGAAATCAAGATAGTGCTGCAGCCCTTTTTCAGTTGAGGTGTTGAAGTATAATAAACTTAGGTAAGAATTAAAGATTCATCAAAGTTTCTAAAAGCATAATCAAGCCTATAATTGTACCTAGAACAAAATTTACTGAAAGCATTTTAAATTATGTAAAATCATTAAAGACCTTCTTTAAATTTGCATTCACTAAACACCAAAACCGCATGATTTTTTAAAATTAAAAATGCTATATAACCGAAAGTTCTTTTTTTTAATAATGTGAAAACTGGTTAATATGCGTTTTTTAGAAGTTAAAAAACAAATTTGTATCAAGAAATATTTTCATTTTTAATGCATAATGAGATTTACTTTTAATACTGAATATGTTAAAATTTTTCCACATTCTCTCTTTTTTGTTTGTATTGTAATATTATATACTATGTATCAAACATTGAAATTCATGCAACACAAAAATATTCTGTACAAGATTATTCAAAAGAATATTTAGACTCATTAAGATTACTCAAGGGGAATTAAGGAGTGTTTATAAATCTCATAAATTCTTAATAAAAGTTTTAATTTTTCTCTTTACAGAATTTTTTTTATATCATTGGATTTTTCGAGGAGAATTTTCTTTAAAAATTTAGTGCACTCAAAAATATTAAACATTCCAAGAAGTTTCAGTAATAAGTTTACACATAAATTGTTCATGGATTTTTTTTTTTAGTTTTTGACAAAAATAAAAAAATTACATTTTGCATTAGATTGGGTAGTAACGAACCAAATTAAATTAAAAAATATATTTATGCATATATATATATATATATATGTATAATTCAGTTATACAGCAGTATATTTAACAGATTTTAGCATTTTATTTGAAATTTAGTTTATTGAAGCGTTTTAGTGTTTTTTTCCATTAATTATTTCTTTTTATTAAAACAATATACCAGAGTTATGTAAATTTTATCAATTTTAAAGCAATCATCTGAAATATTTATTACTTGGATTTTTTTTAAATATAATAAAACTATAAAAAAATAACATACATCGCATGAAATGTTTGCTTTATATGGAGTTAAATTTCGCAATAGTTATAAATTTTTGTCAAACATTTCAATTTTTCTGCTTTCTGCCGAATAACATATTGAAAAAACATTTAAATAAAGCTTTGGTTAAAAAAATGCTAAAAAACTGCAAATTCTAAAAAATTTTAAAAAAGTGAAATTATTTCAATATTTAAAATATTAAAATTGGTATTTTGGAAAAGAAATATATAGAAACAAACTGTAGCTAATTAACAAAAAATATTTGCATTTTTTTCGATTTTTCTAATAGTTGTTACCCGGTATTCGATTCTTACAATGTTTAATTTTATCTGCTTTGCACACACACATTTATGACTTTTTATTACTTTAAAGTAGCATTAAAACTGCTCTTGTCTTAAAATTTAGTATTAATAATGTGACTTTTTATTTATTTTTTATACAGAAAATTCAGTACAAACTACTCGAAATCATCTTTGCAAAAATTTTAGTTATATGACCTCCTTTTCTATTGTTAATTTTTTTAAAGTAGAATGAGGAAATTTTGCGAATAATTAGTAAATTTTTATAATTCTGTATTTTTGTAATAATGCACATTGATTATAGAATTATATAACTATTACATAACCTATGAGATGTAAAAAGATTGAATTGTTTGATATATATATATATATATATATATATATATATATTATATATATATATATCAAGTGTAAAGTCCTTGTTAAGTCTAAAATGCGAGAAAGAATAGCACTTGAAATACAAAATTTGGAAAGAAACGATTATAGTAATAAACAACAGGTACTTCAAGGATTATAAATATATTAATATTCTTAATTAAGAAGAAATCAAAATAAAAAAGTTATCACTTCCAGATAAGAATTCGATAACAGTTTCATTTTCATAAAGTATTACTTGTGATAATTCAGAGGCAGCACCAAATGCTGTGAAACATTAAGATGTAGTGATTTAATTAGTGTTTGTAGAGTAAAGTAATTTTTATTTGATTAAAATGTAACCATTATGTTTCTTCTGTAAAATCGTTTGAAGAAAATATTGAAATCTTGAAAAGAAATCGATCCTTTTATTGAATTGATTAAATGTTAAACTGTTTGGATTTTTAAACATTTTTCTTAAAATAGGTTTGGAAATTATTATTACATTTTTAAGGGCATTAACCAGGATTCAAATAATTTTATTTTTGTTCTAAACTAAATGTATATTATTATTTTTGATGAAGTTAACATTAGGATAATGATCATTATCTAAGGTTTACTTCTTTAAAAAAAATGACGTGTTTGTTAATGTGTTTTTGTTTGTTTTAATTATTTTGGGTTGAAACTTTTTATAGGTCAAATTTTCATTACGTAGCTTTTTGTAGCATGCTTTGCAAATAACGTTTTGAGTTTTACTGAATTTTTAAAATTTAATTCATTTTAGTATTTATAGCATTTGGAACTAGAACATGTGGTAGGCCCAAAATTGAGATTCGCTGATTGTGTGGAGCATGATTTTAAAATTTTAAAAGTGAGTAATTGGAGAACTGTTGCTACAAGGAAATCAGAATTTAAGAGGTTTCTTGAGAAGACCCTGCGATATTGTGTCAATAAAAGAAGAGGAATAATGTTTATTGTCTTACTTTATCTTCCAGCATATATTTATGTTATGATTTTTTTTTATATTTTCTCCTTATGCAAGTTTTATTTAATGAGAACTATGGAAGTGTAACGTATTGTAATGATATCTGCAACATTTTATAGGCTATTTTTCATTGCTTGTAAATTGTAGCGCACAATTCACAATAATGTATTTTTCGTATTCTAAAATTATCAAGCAAAACATATTTTTCAATTTTTGAAATACTCATCGTAATATCATTTGAGTGAATTTAAAATTACTGTGTAAAAAATAAAATAATTTAACTTCAGAATTGTTATTGAAATGTGTCACATTTTCAAATTTAAAAAAAAAATACAATTGATATTTTTAGTACATTTAAAATATAAGTAAAACTTCTTAAATACCACATAAATATAAATCAGATGCGGAACATATATTACTTAAATGTTTATCCCCTTTTATTTTCGGAAGAAGAAAAAAAAATGGGAACTACACTTCAATTTGTTTGCAGAATGGCATCTAGAAACAAATAAATGTAAAATATATTTTAGTACTATATTTATACAAAAGCTCATTTAAATGTTGAATCTTACCATGCTGAATAGAAAGATAGGAAAAATTATGGGATACATTTTGAAATATTTAGCTTTGCTTATATGTAGGCACCGCGGTGAACACTTTAGAATCAACTGCTTTAAACACTGTGCCGTGTCAGTAATGTAACTAGTCGTAATCATAAAACATCATTTGTAATGTCTTTCAAATATATAGAAAATTTTAAATGAGAATAATATTTTCAAATTTAGGGAACAAGTATAAAATAATACTACTCAGTAGTGTCTCCTAAAATCTTTCAAATACGTAAAAATTTTCGTAATCAATATCCTCTTCACTATATTAGTAAGCAATGAAAACCAAAAAAAAATCATTTAAAAGAAAGAATTTACTTTATATGTGTAAAAAATATAGTCTTTTTACGAAGGAAATAATTTTATTAAAATTAAGTACGAAATTAACTACATATTAGGTAATTGTGTGTGAAAATTAATATATAAAAATATAAATTATTAATTCTAGAAAAGGAATACAGGCATCCATAACTTCAGAAATCATCAAAGAAATTATTCCCAAAATATGTATATTTAAATGAAATATTTAAACTTGAAGCAAAATGAGAAATGTTCTTTAAATATTTGAAACGATATCATCTCCAAAACTAAATATTTATCATTGGTAGAAAAGTGCTTTTATGTTAGAAGGTTTAAAATTTTAAATTACATAATACTTTCTCTGTCGTTGGATTCTTATTTTTATATAATTTTATCTTTTATGAAAAACTTTCCTTCGTCGTCCATTGATAGATTAAAATGCTTTTAATGAAAACGTTGCAATAAAAAGATTTTTTATTGATTCTTAAGCATTAGAATATTCCATTTCTTTCTTTCCTTTCAAGCTGTAAGCGGTCTAATTTAAAGTTATTCTAAAAGAGATGAATGATGTCTTTTATTCGAATAAAAAGATTTAGAATGGTATACATGATGCATTTAAAAATGGCTCTTTACCATAAATGTTCAATATGACTAGAGCTAATTTTTAATTCGTCAGCCTTTTTTCTCCTTTAAAAACCTGAATCGACTATTGAATTCAATTCGATTCAAAACTGGATTTTACTACAACGAATTCCAATTAAGATATTTTAAGAAATCTTTTATCACTCACCTTCCATCCTTCTATATATATATATATATCTTGGTAGAGGTATAGAAAGTTGTTTTCGTGAATAAAAAAAGCGGTCCCTAATTTAATTTAATTCGTTCATATTTAAGTCCAATTAATCTTGAAGTATCTCAAACCATGGTTGTTCAGGGTGTGAAAAAGCCTGCATACCATATACTACAAAAATATCTTCAGATAAAGAAAAGTAGAAAAGCAGCAAAATGGCTAAATCACTTAGGCTTTTATAGTTTCTTTAAAAAAAAAGTGAAAATCTCAAATTTCGGCTAATACACCAGACAGGGGAAAACAGAAATAATGATATAGCAAGTCACACACTATGGGTTCTCATGTAAAATATTAAAATCGTCTGTCTTGGTTCATACGCAGCAGACGATTTAAATTTGTTTGCCTTGAAATTTTCTTTATTTTTTTTTTAAAATTATAGTACTTCATGTGTGTGGTTCTAAATCAGCCGTAGCCGTAATGCAGTTAAATGGATGTTGAACAGAAGCATGCGGCAGTTATTTCTCTGCTTCAAAAAAAACCCGCCGGAGATTTTTAAGGCTCTAAAACATTTAGAAATCAAAAGGTCATTCATTTATTGACCAATTAAGATATTTTCTAAAACTAACAGCATTGAGGAAGTGATTGCATACGCTCTCTTAGAACACTAGCTCTTGTCAAAGCTACCAGAGATAATTTTTCTAAATTCTTTTTGGGTTTTAAAATAACATTTTTATAGGTTCAGTGTGTTCGGAAGTATTAATGAATTTTTTAAAAATGTTGAAGACTATATTAAATATATCACTGTGAAATTAATTACAGAAAACAAATATTAACTAACATGTTTGAATGTTGACCGAATTTTTAGAGATATTATTCTTATTTTTTACACATTGATATAATTTCTCTTTAAAATGATTATTTAAATTTTATGAATTGTTTTAATTTTTTATATACTTAAAGTGTTTGTTTTATCGAAGAATATATTTATATAAACAACTATATTTATTTCCGAAAATCAAATCCAATCATTTAATTCTTTAGATACTTATTATGGAAATAAATAGATTAATTCTTGACATTACTTGGTTTAAAGAAACTTTGATATTTTTGCAAGTAGCATTAATATTTTTGGTGATTTAGATTGCCTTAGAAGTTCATTTACTCCTTTAACCTTAACCCTAATTCTAAGCGTTTTACAATTGTATTACTATGGCCATTTTACTACTTTGAATTTTATTACTTGGATTTATTGTGTGATATAACTTCATGTTATAAATATTGATCCTAAAAATTTCCTTTTGTTTTTAATTTTATTAATAAGTATCATAGTTCTGTTTTCATAAATCAAGACACATTGTTATGAATTTTATGTGAACAAGCTCATCAGATTTTAAAATCTACAATATATTGTATGCAAATTTAGTCGAATTGGTTTATTACGGGAACATATTAATTCGTGGAATTTATTACATTAATGTTAGGTGTATAACGCGCACGTTTAACACAAAAAATAAGATCGAAATTTAGGGGTGCGTTTTACACGCCCGCTATAAAAACGTTAGCTATAAAATAACAAAAGGGATGAGCATAAAAAAATTTACATTTACACATATCGAAATACAACTTATTTAAAAGAAATGACATGTCTTGTGAACTTAAAGAAATGTTGTTCTGGAAGTATACTATTTTATTTTTCAAAAGTCTAGGATAATACCTCCAAAAATGACTTCGAAACATAACAGCATTATATACTAGCATTTCAGATTTCTTCATAAAAACGAGGGTGCACGTTATAAGGCGATTATACTTAAAATTTAAAAAAATAGTCAAATTAAGGTATAGGTGAGCGTTACGCACTGCATTCTCAAAAAATTCATAATACAATAATAATTATTTTCTGAAAAACAATAAGTATAGTAGAAATAAGAGTAAAAAAAATGAGGAAATCGTATATGGAAAGTTATTTACTCAAAAATAAGTGTAAACTTAGAGTTAAAATAGAAGGTCCTCAGGCATTCAATCCTTTTTAATTTGAAATTTCTTTCAATGCATTTAAATATATTTTACAATTAACTGACAAATCTAATTTTAAAGAAAGAACTTTATGAGAAAAAAAGGTAGTGTGTAAATTGAAAATAAAAATGAAATCTATTACGGCATTATTTTAGTTAAACGCACATGATTTGAAAATAATTTCACCTTAATGATCCAACTGTAATGTGCATAGATAAAACATAGCTTTTCGTAACTGCTAGTATCCTTTCTGTAGCAGGAACGATGTTAATATTGTTTAAATATGTTCTGTTAATCAATTCAACTATGTTACAAAACCAAAGCTATTCACTGAATCCTTTGCAATTTAAAGGTCAAGCCGATTCCAAGATAATTTGAATTGCCGATTGCATTGACTGGAGAATGCAATAAGGGTATCTTTACGAATAGGAATGATTTAGATCCCTCAAAGAGTATCACAGAAACGTGACTATCATCACAGATACAGATAATCGATCGAATGATTTATTTTATTATGTGTTAAATAAATCGTACTCAGTGAAATGGGCACTTATTTCCTCTACAAAGATTCATTAAATATCATTGTTAATTTGATGAAATGGATTAACTTAATCTCTCGATAAATAGCCAGAATTGCTCATCATTCAGACACAACTATCATTACTGCCACAGTGAATCAATTTGTAAATAAACTTTGTCAAAAGGGCTTAGTAAAATACATTGAATTATATACAAATTTGATCCTTGCGTAAAGTTCAATTAAATTTTAAAATTGTATTGTTAAAATAGGTCAAGCTAATATGATCAAAAATCATGCAATGTTCACCAAAACTTCGGTGATAAATATTTTCTTGTTTTATATGATGATCCAATTATTATAAAAACTTTATATTAGTTTCTAAAATTAATTTATGTAATTGAAAGCTATTTAGTTAGTCATAAAATACATGTTACTTTAAAAGTGGTAAATAATTGTTAATATTTCTTTGATACTCTCAAAACAAATTTAGACTATTTTTAGAGAAAATATTAAAAATAAGAATAATAGAAATGATATTTATTTCATTTTTGCATCTAAATAAATTACATAAATATAATAAAACTAAATATAATTTCAGCTTTATTTTTTTTCTAATGTGGAAAGGAGCTATTTAGGAATTTAAACTAAAATTTAATTTAAGAAAATACCTTCCACTGTATGCAATGATTGATGTTATTTTTATATATTTAAATATGCTTTATCTATGCAGAATACGTTTATATATCCATCATTTATGTTCCAATAACAGTATTACAAAGAATATTGTTTGACTTGAATTAGTGTTGCATTTACAGAGGTCATGAATTTATTGGTTTACATCCTTGTAACTGGAATTCTCTGTAGAAGGGCAAGAATAACATCCACACTTGTATCTGAAACATTTTTCTACTCAATATGTATAATGTTTTTAAATCCATAAAAAAAATATATCCTGCAGCAGTTTTTGTTACTAATATCATTATCTGTGAATAAACTAAAATTCAAAATCAAATTTTATTTCGTTATCAGTACCAGGATAAACAGTTTATTACTGCTCTCTAGTATTAAGTTGGCTAATACATAAATCTCTTATCACATTCAAATGCATCCCTGAAATAAGTAAGGATGAATGAATTCTTCTGTATAAAGGTAAGTACATAAAAATTATTTTTCTACATTGCTTAAGACAATTATATACAATATTACAAAAAGCAGCACATTAAAGAGTTATCTGAATGGGACAGAAATAAAGACGATGTATTTGCATTGAAAATGAACTATTATCTCAGGAAATGAATGTTTCGTTTAGAATATAAATCTACGGGAACAAAAACAAATAATGACAGAACGGCTGTCGACATCTGGCCTTGATGCTAGATTCTATCTGGCTAGTCATTAAATCGTATTGTTTGTGGATTCCCTCCTCCTGAAAAGTTGTTTATCATACACTTCCAATTGGAGAGTTCAATTGTAACGATCTACAAAATACTGGTACCATCTGCTTCTAAGAATCCAACCGTGTTCTGTTTGGAAGAGATCTGTCGATTACAACTGACAGGTATCTGTGAGAGAAGCACAGACACAAAGGAAAGAAAAGCGAATGTGTAAACATGCATTATTTTTTTAATGTAAGCCCATACATTCGTTAATGAAATGGCAACCCTATGGAGCTTTAGTCTTAGTTTAGTCCCAAAGTTTCAGTCTATGGAATGAAATATCATTCCGTCCATCATTTTGCAATTGTTAAGTTGTGCCAAATGCATATTATTCAGCTGTCTTAACTTATCCAGACAAATGACCATCGGGGCTCAATTTGTAGTGGAAGTTATCTATATGTTCCAGTTTGTGAGATTTCAACAAAACTGCGCCTACCTTAGGGCAAAAGATATTGGTGGTGTGCATCAGAGAAGAGAGACAGGTTCAATATCTTTCCTGACCTCAGTCTCCATTTATTGTGTCACATTTTATGGACATTGTAGACACTGGTGTCCCACTTAAGATCATTGATACTAAGGCGTCTATAGCTTTAGTGAATACGCATATGAGCACGTAGCAGATGGTCTCTGTGTTCTCGTTTTTGTCGTCTTTATCAATCAACATCAAGACACATTGCACCGGATATGATGTTTCCATTTCTGCCAGCACCACTCTGACCCACATGTTGATTTTGGGATTTGATTACTTTGTTTCATTTAGTCCAAATTCATATCCTCTCACAAATGTTGCATCTAATCATATTGCTCGTGAATCAATTTCTGAGCAATTAAAATAATTGATGTAGTTCAGCGGAATTACAAAGTCTTAAAAGTTTTACTTAAGAAATGGAATGTTATCTGTTTTCCAGATGGGCATTATGAAAAAATATTGTGCGTACTTCATTTATTCTGTGTATTTTATAAATTAAGTTATTAAATTTTATTTTTATAAATACCTACTTTTAAGGAAACGAAGACAATACTTTGTAAAAAGAAAATGGAAATGCAGAAATGTTCATGTATCCTGATTTTGTAAAGCTGTAAACTTCACCAGATCTCAAACTGGTGATCTGAACTGGCGCTCCAACACTGGCTAGCTACTGCAACTGAAGAAATCTGGTATAGGGTTCAGACCACATAAATTCATTCGTCAGTTTCTGCTATGGTAGCTGAAAACAATACAATGCTCATCTAAATAAAACTGTTTTTAATAACAAAGACAGCATCCACAAGTGTTTCAAATTATGACCCCGTTTTATCCTTAGGATGGCAATTAAATACATGGAGAAAAAGAATTATTCTTTACAAATCATTCACAAGTCATATTTTTTAAAGTAATTACACTACACAATTGTTCAAAATTTTTATTTTTGACTTAGTGCAATCAATGGCATATTTAAAACTTCCCACGTACTTCAGGATTTCACATCAATAGTATATCTCAAACGTTTATAAAAATGAGAAATAAATCACCCATAATATTACTTTTACCCTACAAAGTATGAAATTAAATTTGTTGAGAAGATTTTTTTTATTTATTAAATTTGTTTGACATGTTTTAAGTTCATTTTCTCTTTAAGAAACATCAGAGCCAAAGGAAATGAAATCAGTTGACCTCAATATTAAACGCAGCTTATAATGGACACACTATAATTAGTCTTACATCAATTCAGTCATTATTTCATACCAAACGAATTATCTGTGTGCAACTTTTAAAACTTTGTAAATTTAACTTTTTGTTATCAGTCGACCTACTAACAACTTTAACTAAAACAATTACACAAAATAAAATGAATTCTTTGGAGGAAATATATAATTTTTGTTTTCTGTTGCAATGCTTGGTTTGAAACATTTCTGGAAATTCTATCAACACTATTTTATTTGAAGAATATAAATAGCTTATTAGTTTAATTTTGAATGCAAATCAGGTTACTGAAAACTGTCATGAAAATAGTATTGTCTTAACTATTTCATTAGATATTTACACAGATCATGTTTAAGTGTTTAAAGAATACTATGTGTAATGTGCTTCTTTCTTTTAAAGAGAAAAATGGGGAAAAGGGGAAGGGGAAAACAAGCACGATTAACTAAGCTTATATTGAATGTCGTTTGCTTGTGCAAAATAATTCAATTTAACAATTACGGGTAAAAACGAAATTATAACTAGTATAGGATTTAAATAAATTATAGCATGCAGTTAATTCTTTCAAAATTCATTTAGTGAGCTATACGCAATTATAAATTGCCTTAAACCATAATCAGTCACTTCATTATAAAACTATTTTTTAAAAAAGTTTAAGAATTTGTGTGCGCTTCTATTTATTTTTTTTAAAATATTGCACAAAAATCTAACAATTGTAGTACATATTACTATCGTTATGCATTGCAAAACAATAAACAGTTACGGTTTCATTGAAATTCGATGAAATATTTGGAAATTCATGTAATTTGGTCCAAATTTGGTGTAAGTGTAAGCTAATACAAAACAAGCCATTAGCGAAAAATTTAATGCCAATCTCTTAAAATCATATAACTTACTGTCGAATCTTTAATTTATAGATTGTATGAGTTTCAGTTATTTTATTATAATAAGATAATTACTTTATTATAATAAGTATTTTAAAAATGGCATGAAATAGCCAAATATTGTTATTCAAGTATTTAATGGCAATATACGACTTGTATTAGATACTTAAAAAAAGATGAAAGAGTAACAACATGCTGCTTAAGAAATGAACATTTAAATATGAATAATAATTTCTTCGATAACTTTTAATATATAGATGAAAGAGTGGAAGATGTGTGTGTGTGTAATACATTACATTTCTGATAACAATTTTACTGATATTTGTTAAAAATCTCCAAAATCATAATTACTATAATTGTTTGAAAAATTGTCACTTGTCGTAAAATCACTATTATATTTTCCTACAAAAATTATTTTAATAAAAAAAGTTAAATATGGAGGTCATTACGAAATGATCAGTTCATATAGAATAGATAGTTTAAACCATTGGAAAACTAGACTTCATAAAACGTAATTATTTTTAGCTACAAAAACATATTTTTCATATAACAAGCAAGACGCTTCTGTTTCGTGTCTATTTACAAGTTCGCGAATATAATCTTTTAACAATGGAATCATTTTTAGTAGGTATAAGTCTAAAAGATCAATCTAAGTTTAAACCCTTTACAGATAATTTTTGAATGTTAGATTTCTTTCACTGTTTGGAAGGTTATGGTTTCTCCTTTTTGGCTCTTTTTTCAGTTTATCCTCCAGGTATTCTTCTTACATCGGAGTATGTTATAATTGATGATATAGCTTTTTTTATATTCATAAATGCTTGCATTTCATAATGTCCGGCATCTCGGAAAATGAACCTTAAAACTGAAAGGCAAATCATTGTCATATAAATAAACAAACCCAGTAAAGTAAACTACACTTTTTTTTTTAGTGTACATTATGTTGTTGTTTGTTATGCCACCTGTTTGACGGTGTCATACCAAGGTACACAAAGTCCATCATGGCAAGAGGGCGAGGTGAATGCTTGTCGTTAGTTTCTTTTGCTTTGAGCCACCATGCAGATGGCAGTACGATTTGGCTCGGCACATACACGATAGATGGCGACACCACCACCTCCACCTCCACAATTAAAGCATGGAACTGGAAAGGGAGGGAAATATTGTCCAGCCCCTGCACCCGTGAGTATATTATGAGTGTACA
>BMAO01005620.1:0-71059 GCA_019973975.1 Trichonephila clavata | reverse complement strand
AAAGACGTTAAATGAATGGAATATAAGAAAATAATAGTCCAAAATTTGACCTGTATGATAAGAAAGTTTGATTATAAGCATTTTCTAGAAAAACCGCATGCTCTATAAAAGACCTATATATAATCCATATCACATTAAAATATGTATAGTTTCGGCAAAATTTTGAAAAGAGTGTTCTGATGACTCTATGTGGTGTTTAAAACAGTAGCTTCCTTGATAGTTAAAATTAGTCAATTCTACTCAATCAGGCGCATTTGATCTTCTACCTAGATTCTAGAGAGTTTTCTTCAGAGTATTTTAATCGACCACTTAATAAATGTGAAAAATAAAATCTCTCCGTTACAGGTTTCTTTCGGAAATTCCGATTACAAATATTTACCCTGAGTAACCGAAAATTTTATCCCCGTTCGAAATCCTTCTAAGTTTTAATTCTCTGGAGTGGAATAATTTTTAAGGAACCGATATTCACATCCGTTGGTATCTTGCATAGTTTATCTCGGAAGAAATATTAATCAGAAACGTTTCCCTTTACTAAGTTTATATTTGGGTTTCGTTAAGTTAATTGGTTGGAGTATCCGCGATGTAGATTGGAATTCTGGAGTTTACTGGAGCTGGGTTCACTGCAGTACTTAACAGTCTTGAAGTTCATTTTCCACACGGAAACTCGCATCAAATCTCAAGTAGATAGATACCTTTCCAGATGAATACTTGAAAATGCTGAACCCTGTCGAGTGATTTAAAAGCCCATCTCTCTTTTTCCGCGCGATTGCAACTCTTGAACATTCGATTATGAGCACGTCTTTCCTATCTACAGACTTCGAATTATGGTATTCAGCTAAGATAAGTAATAAAACAGAGTTGAGTTTAGTATAAACTGATTTTGCCTTACAGGCTTCCTAATTGCGGGTATAGAACGAAATGCAACGGGGAATTAAATATCACGTTTGTCATTACATTTCCAGGATTGAAGCTCTTGGGAAGAAGTTATGGCATTCTCTTGTTCGGCTGTTTTATAATAACATAGTGCCTCTCTGGAGTTCTTTTAATATTCTCTTTCCTTGTAAAATTACCCACCAAAGCTCTCAGTTGGAGAAAACTTCATAGCCTTGTTTTGTGGTTTAAAAGTTTGTTGAAACAAGTTATTTTACGCACAACGATTTTCGATTTGGTGTCTTCATGATGTTCGTAATCATTCAGTTAAATTTATTACATTATAATTGCTATCTTATCTATTTCTTTGATAATTGTTCTGAAATATCATCGTTAATATGTGGTATATGCCAGTTTTAGAATCCAAGTTGAAATAATTCATTTGTTTATTTTTCACTTTTGACTTAATTCGAAATAATTTATTACATAAATATATTATGGTTTTGCTGTATTTGATTATTTTTTTTATTGATACTGAAATGAGTTTTGAGGAATGATTCGTAAAGGTTTTGAAATTTGTAATGAACCTTTTTAATGAATCTTCGGCATTTTTTTTTTGTCTCTTTGTTGTTGTTTTTAAATACTACTAGCATTGGGTGTTCGCTTTCGTGATGTATAAAAATTATTGTAATGAGTTTGGAAATAAATAAGATTTAAAACTAATATCGTGTGTTATGTATACTGTTTTTGGTAAAATTGAACTTTTTAAAATTATAGTATCCCTTAGATGTGAAATTTTGCGTCGAATGAAATTTCTTTGTAAAGGTAGTAATATTCGATTAATTTAAAATAATATTTCTTGTAATCTCCAATCACTATGAATAAAATGCTTTATATTATAATTTTGCATTTATAAAAAGTTAATATTATTTTGAAATTAACGATTATATTTAAAAAAAAATGTAATTCTCTGAAATGTTTGTTTTTAGTTTCATCACAAAAATGAAAGGTATTTGCATGCTACTCAAATTCTGAATTATTTTTTTATACTTGGAGAATGTACTGAACTCACGAGTCTCTCTCTCTCTTAAAAAAAAGCCACCAATGTACTAATTGTATATGTTTGACTTTTTGACATGTTGACAGAAATGTTCTGTTTTTGACTATTCGTTCTAAAGTTTTTTCATCATACACTTTAACTTAATTTAAGGAAAATCTCTAACCTTAAACCTCTGGATGATGAGCCATTTTGATTAATCAAAACTATTTAGATTAATCAATTGTTTTTTTTAAATATCTTTTGTGTTCTTCATATTAAAAATGTATCATTGTTACATTTTTTTCCGATCGTGGTAGCCGAGTCGTCACAGTTGGGAATCTGCGGTCGGATTATTTTTATCGTGTCCTTTAGTTTCCCTGGCTCTTGTAGAATGATTCACGTTAAATCTGCTTGAGGCTTTATCACATGTATACGTATTTGGATCAATTTTTCTTTCAAGCAATTGTGTACAACTTTTTCCTAGTGAGCTGAAAGAATTGCTCAAAATTCCAGCCAATGGAGCTCTCGTCTTTCTGCGTCATAAACTAGATGGCGGTTAAGATGGCAGCCTCGGCTTCGTCAAATGCATCAGAAATGGCATAGAATATTTTGATGACGTTTTATATTTGAACAGAACGGCGCTCCATTTCCGTTTACGATGGTCAAAAAAAGCGCGAGCGGAATAAAAGAAATAATATTGGATGTTCGTTTTTCGTAGCAGAAAAATTGCGATTTATTTTTCAATGTGATATAGAACACGGCTGATGTCAAAGCGTGTTGTTTTCTTTTCGACCACCCTTTACCCTCACAGCTAATCGAAAAAAAATGTTCGAAAGCAACTCAAGTTGTTCAAGACGTGTGTGTGTGTTTTGGCCTTTAGGCTCAAAGTCATGTTGGAAGTTCGAAAAGTAGAGTCCCAGCTCAGATGTCGACTTCGTCATTTGACCGTGATTCAAAATGACAAGTTCATTGCCAATATAGCTGTTGTGTGATTTCATAATGCTATGTTTTTAAACTATCGATCAATTCAGGCATCATCAGGCTGCTGAACATCATAGTAATAAAGTTACTTTATTCTTTTTTTTTTATATATATTTTCGTGTTTATTTTGTCAAATAAATTTCTAATTATTTTTCGAAATAGTTACTATCTTATATTTTAACAATATTATGTAGTAATCGAAAATCATTGTAATATATATTTAACATCCCAACCGAATTTCTCTCATTAACGTACAGCTTAATGACCACACAGCATATTTACTGTGTTATTTATTATTTCAAATGTCTTTTTTCCTGAATGAGAAAAACTGAAAATGTTTGTTGAAATATAGTTTTAAAGGGCCATTTCATACGTCGCGTCTCATTCAAAACCAGAATCCAGACGCTATTCGTCGGTTTATAATTTAATTAGCTTGCTTAAAGTTCTGTGCCCCAAATGAGCTTATGTTGCGTCCTGCCTTGTTAAGCCTTAATATGATTATCCTTTCAGTTGCACCCAGTGCTTAAATTGAATAAATTTTCATCAACATTTCCCTTCCTTTTTGCAAAGTCATGAAACTACTCCTTTATTATTTCACTTCTAATGAGATTAAGGAAACGCTTAATTATTCAAGTTCTAAGAATCAATCAAAAGGAACATGTTTTGAATTTGCAACATTTTTATTTTTTTGTAGCCTTTTAAAATAAAATGTGTATAGTTTTTTTAATGGAACAAATGGAATGGATTTGTGTTCCAAATAATTTTTATTCAACTTCTAGTATTGAGATTTTTATTACCCAACTGTTTGCATTAATTTCATAGGATATTGTTATGCTTTCAAAATAATTTCGAAATTGATATAATTCGTAATTGGTTTATTGCTTTTCCTCAAATAAAACTGACTGAAATATCAAAAATATTTTTATTATTAATTTATTTCTTAAATAAGGTTTCTTTAAACCCACTCAGATTAAAAAGATTTTTTCAATTTTTTTTTCCGTCAGAAATTTAAATGTAATTATTTTATTTCTTATCTTTTTTTTTTTAATTCTAGAAAAATCCTTAAATATTATGCTTAGACCATTAAAACTGATGCGTATTTCACTGTTAAGTAGATGTTAGTCTCTTGAGGGAAATGATTTTATACTTATACCTAGAATAAATTTTTTGGAAGATGTGGTTTTTTTTAAATTTAAACTTATTTTAATTTTGTGTGCTTGTCGTTCTGCTTTCAAGGACTTGCTTCCTGAGTGCATGCTATAACCAACCATGCAAATTAAAAAACTTTCTTTTCGAATAGGTTAGATAAGTCTGTTGATTTTGTTTTTGAATGTGATAGGCTATAACTGTTTATTTTTATAATTGTACGCTGAACTTAATAATTGATTCTTAGTAAAGGATTTATGAACTGTTGGCAGAAAAGATTGACTCTTCGTCGACTACTGTGTATTATAAAATAAATAGTATATACTCGGGATGAGATGTTGAGCCAGTTAGATTTAAATTATGTTTGTTGTTATGTCACGAAGTAGTATTCAGTTTTTGAACTCGCTCCCTGCTTCTCAATCTGTCACGGTACCTCTTCCTCGTGTTGGTTGAGGTTGTGATCTCGCTGAGGTGTTACCGGGCGATCCGAACGCAATAGGGATTGAGAAGCCAATAAATCGCTCACGAAAAGATAACGAATAGATATTCACAATAATTCTTACTTATTTGAAATGAGATGAAACCTCTGAAATTCGCCAAAGAGAAATCCTCTTGTGGCTTCTAATAGCGACTGTAATTCAGGAACTCACTAGTTTGGCAATAATAACTATAGTCTATCTCTATGACTATTTATGCGCCATTTAGTAGTAACGTTCCCTTGTTTTGAAGCATTGTCGTAGCTCAAAGTGTCGATTTAGCTGGATGGAAAAAAACACACACAAGTTAGAGAGCGTAGACCTCGCGGATAATGTGTTGTTTTGAGTACAAGCCCTCAGCGTCAGTCCCCAAACAACTATGATTCAATATATTACAATCCCAGGTGTCATTTCGCGTGATCGATAATTATTAAGTCTTTCATTTATTTCTTATTAATGGAACTCGTTTGAGCAGTATTCTTGATTATAAATAACATTTTTAGTTCTCTTTACAGCGAATTCAATTTTAGTTAATCATTTTGGGGATTTCGAATCTTAATATGACTCTATATATAAGACTTAAAAAAAAAAACTCAGGAACGATTTTATGCATTTCTAAATTAAATTTAAAGTATATATTTTTTCTAGGATCCTCTTTTTCTTGCATATGGACAAATCTTCTTTCTTCGTTACATTTTTTTTGTTTTTGTTTCTTTTTTCATGATGGGTTTCGTGTTGGAAAAACGTGTTTAATTAAGACGCCTGGCAGTGGTAATTAAACTTACGTATAATCCCTCCACTTTTTTTTCTTTTCATTTTGTTCGTGAAGAAAGAATGAGAGAACCCTCTTACTTAAATATCCGGTCCCTCGAAGTAAATTTCTTTTGTCGCTCTCCGTTGCAAAAATCATAATTTTTCTTCAAGTAAAAAGTAGTGCCATGTTTTAAATTTTTTTTTTTTTTTGTGCCTGTGGTTTAGTTTAGGTGGATGGTGTTTTCTCCAGTTTTTGTTCCGTTAAAGAAAATTACGTAGATGGAAGTTTTACAGTAATTAGTAATTTTGGAAACTTCGTAAATGATATGGTTTACTTAGTAATTAATGTAAGTTTTTTTCTCTCTCGCAGAATAATAGTCGCAATTAGCCTAAATAATTGGAAAAACTGATTTAGGGATCCTTGTGTTCGCTTGTTTAGGGTATCAGGTGGATGCGTTTATATGGTAAACTGGAGCAAGGGTTTTTTACCAGAAGTTTAGAAATTCCTTGATGGGAATCAAATAATACTTTCAAAGGACCCGTGACCTTAAAACGTAATCTAAAATCAACTAATAATTGTTAGTAAGAGCTAATTATTGTACTGTAATGACTTGAATCAGCTTATCAAAACAATTTATTACAGGGAAAACTAACTTGAATATTTTTACAATTGTTCCGAGATTGGGATCACAGTTAGTCTCTGTTACAGTAAAGTTAAACTCATCTCAAACATCCACCTATCTTGAGAATCACGTGAAGTCGACACCTTTTTATCGGTAAAAGGGGCCAAAGTCCTTTGGCTTCGCTGATCGACTCTAATCGTGGGTGCCAATGCCGTGGGTTTCTCATTGTATATCGCTAGAGAGGCCTCTGAACGGTTCTCTCTCGTCAATTCTCACGCCGTGCTTTTTAAAGCCTAGGTTGCTCCTGGTTCCTCTTTTCGGCTCTCCTTTATCCCTTGTCCGTCGGCTCCTCAAAGCGTGGGAATCTTCCAATGCATAATGTTGGCTGTCCTCCCCCAGACACGCCGTCGTCCAGGATGCGTGAGAAACCGAAATTCCACACAGGCCGGGGAATATGTCCACTCTCGGATTCTAAGGAATGGTCGTGGGAACAGAAGTCAGAATTCTTGACCACCCATTTAGGCCACTTTTCCCCAGCAATTAGGGAAAGGAAAGCGGGCACATCACAGTACGATTGTCGAAGTTTTTAGCTTCTGATAACCACATTAGAAGAAGTCGAGGTTTTATGTGTCGCTAGGAAAATACGTACGAATGAAAGTTAGTGATCATATTTATGTATATCGCCTAGTTGTCAATTGAGCCTCAACAAAATCTTTTTTCGAAGGATTTTAATCGACATATTCTTCGAAATACTGGAAATTTCGAACTATATGCCAACTGGCAACAGTGGCATATAGTTCAGACTACATTATAATGTCATGTCCCTGCCTAGGCCTACAACCATAACACTTATTTAGATGAAACACGACAGTCATTCGAATCGATTTATTCCTATATTTGTGAAGTTGTGAGTCTTACACACATTTATTTGCTATAGCTTGTGTGAATATTTGTCAGCGCATCCTATGTACTGTCCACTTAAAAGGGGTTGTTGGTGAGGCTCAGTTTTTCATACGGGTCTAGAACATCAAGAAGTCTTAATATGTTACTAATCATGCAATATGTACTTAAAATTTTGAGATTTCATAACAGGCGCCTATTTTTCATTTTAAAGTGTAAAATTAATTTTCATGCGAAGTAATTTCCAATGTATGGGTATATTTTATGCAGGAAAATAGATATAATGTAGTAAAATATCATATTCTGTGCAGGATAGGGAAATGAAACTTTAATGTTGTAGCTCGAAGAATGGGGCCAATTTAGGTTCCATTCTTTAGCAAATAATATATATAAAAAAATTGAGTCAATTCCTACTGAAGTGAACAAAGAAAATTTTTATTTTAATTGCTTTTTATTAAATAGTTACAATTAGTATAAATATGTATATACACATGACAGATTCACAGTATTAAGTGGCATAGTAAAAAGCGATTTTTTTTACAATTTTCCATTTTCCTTTCTGTATAGGGTGTTGGATTAAAATTTTTGTTACTATTTATTCATTAATTAAATTTAATTATTTCAATAAAATTGTATAGTGAAAAGAAATCTCATTCTCAGAAATTTGGCCATCCCAGGTAGGATTCGAACCCACGACGAAGAGTCCAACGCGTTATCCATTGCGCTGCAGGGACACTACGAGCGATTTTTCTTTTTATATATGGTGTGGGACTATTATTTTGTTGCTATTTATTCATTAATTAAATTTAATTAATGCATTAATATTTGAAGAAACTTTATTAACATCAAGTGTCTTAAACTACAAGTTAAAAAATGTATTTGAACTTGAATGGATGGATAAAAAATCTTTTATTAACGATTGAAATTTTGAAAAAGATGTTTGTGTGTGTGAGAGAGAGAGAAATAAAAGAAGGAATTGACAAATAGTTAGATAGACTTACTAATCCTTCTCCTTAATATTCACCCTCCCTTGTCCGTTTTGAAAAGAAGTTTGGCAATATTATGTTTTGTATATATCCTTATTTTTAAAGAAATAATATTTTCTCTTCTGTGTTGTTATTGTTATAGCTATATGTTCTCTCGTTTTTATAACAAATTTGTTTTCCATTGTGGAAGGAACTCTTTTGAGTGTACGGACCCAGGAATATTGTCTCGTTTTATTTATATCTCTTGGCTTTTATGTGAGAGTAGTTGAAGAATCCTTATATTCCTTTCGCAATTCCATTTGCTCTTGTCTCCAAGGATTGCAGATTGATTTTTTTTTATACTTGATCGTTCTTTGTATTTCTTACAGTTCCATCCATTTCTCTCGGTATGAAAGAAAATATGGCTTTTCATGCTCCACATATGCGGTCATTTCGTATATAAAATTCCTATTTCTTATTTAATGCTCATATAGTACTTAACCTAATAAGAAGTGATAAGAAATTGGGTTGGTAGCTCTGTTTATTTTTGTTTGGGTTTGTAACTATTCCAAATGAATTTTTTATAAAGAATAACTCTCTTAGAGAAAAGTGTTTCTCTTTCCGTGCAATAAATTGAACTTTTCAAAATAATATCTTTCCCCTTTTAAATTCGTTTCAAATATATTTTTCTTTTAAAAATCATTCAAACTGTTAACGTAACAAAACATTTCATGAATAATTTGAAAGTTTTACCTATGCATATTATTTACTGTACTTGACACTTGCGATAATATGTTTGATTTGCACCAAAAAAAAGTTTTGTTGCTAAAAATTTTTTTTTCAAAAATAGTTTTTGTCAAAATATATTCGTATTATATTTTTAATTTAAATCTAATACAACGTGTTAGTGCGTGTATATAATTCTCATATATTAAATCCCCATAAATCTAATTTAAAAATTAACGAATAAATAGAAGTATAATAAGACTGTATGGTTCACACACAGCAAATATTAGCAAACTCTTAGTTTTAGGAGTTAATATTGTTGAGAGAGAGAGATTATATAAATGTAGTTTAGGACGCGAACTAACCTTCTTCTACACTTGCCTATACTGCTACGATAAAAAGAAGTGTAAAAATAATTATAGTTTAAAGAAACTAAAAAACACGCTTTTATAGTAAATCGAACTAAAAAGTAAAAAAAAAAAAATTCTTAATATAAGAATAAAATGATTAATGAAAAAATTAATGTCATTGGGGTAAAAGCGTGGGGTGCTCTATATCAATTGTTATAATTTCTTACTAGTTCTATTCCGAAATGCTGAGTTAGTGTAACAATATAGTACAAAGCACCCCACGCTTTTACCCTAATGACATTAATTTTTTCATTAATCATTTTATTCTTATATTAAGAATTTTTTTTTTTTTACTTTTTAGTTCGATTCACTATAAAAGCGTGTTTTTTAGTTTTTTTAAACTATAATTTATTTTTCATTTTTTAGTTTGATTTACAATAAAAGCGTATTTTTATAGTTTTTTAAACTATCATTTATTCATTATTGAGTTTATCCTTGAGTTTGATATTAGGAGCCAGAATTAAGTGACTGCTAGAATTAAACTTGCTCTTCAATGGATATTAATTAACGAGTCTGAAGAAAGGTTCAGGTTTTAGATCAGGTTTCTTAAAAATAATTTATTCAGATTCAAAAAAACATGGTAATATCTGTTGTAATAAACGTAAAAATATACTTCCATTTAAAAGGTTTTCTTTGGTTAATTCAGCAAGTTTTGCAAAAAAAGTTTGCAAGCAAAAAAAAATTTTTTTTTTTCCTGTTACATCTAGACTTGAAATTTGGCTTGCATGTTCATTTTACAGAGTAGAGATCTACCGAAAATTGGTTTTGCGAGAATCCACTTGGTTATAAGGTTACGAAAGGGCAAACATCATTCTATACTTCAATTTTAGAGATTTTTAGAAAATACGAATTAGATGAGTTCTGCCCTTTTTTTTACTAAGAGGCGACAGTTGCAGGTGTTAGTATATTTTTCAATACAATCGAAATCTAAATGCTAAGACATAGATATCAATAATATATATATATATATATATATATATAAACAGTATATATTTATGAAACATCATGAAATACCCAGCTAAGTGGGTGGGTAACGGCTAGTCCTTATATATAAAAAGTACGTCTCACAGTGTTTGTCCGCAATGGACTCCGAAACTACTCAACCGATCATAATATAATTTTTCATACTGTGTGTCAGTTCGTCCAACTTAAAACATAGGATAGTTTTTATTTCAATTAATGAAGCCATAATTTTTTTTATTGCCGGAAATGGGAAGAATCGCAAAATGTGGCAATGCTCATGTGTCTGCGGAAGCAGATATTGCAAACCAAAATGCACGAAAATTAAGTGCCTGGCGTATTCCGGGGTGTGGAATCCGATTTTCGAGTCAGTTTCCAAGAATTACCGTAACTTTGCCGTATAAAGATGGTGGACCGTATTTTAGACACACCATAACAGGGGCTTACATTAAAAGCCTTGAATCGTGAAAACTTGAACCCTGGCGTACTTCAAAATGGATAATCCGAATCTGATATTCAATCTGAGAAATAACTGTAGCTTTGTCGGATAATTCAGGACGACCATTTATTACGCAAACCGTGGCAGGAGCTTACCCTTAACGTCTTGGTGCGGGAAAAGTGCGTTTCTGTTGTAATTCGGGATGGTGAACGAGAGTTTGAAATCGAATTTTAGAAATTCCTGTAACTTTGCCAGATAATGCCGGACGACCCTAATGCCCCCTTCCAGGGACTGCACTTGCCGGCTCAGGGGAACAAAAGTAATTTCCAGTTGTATCTAGGGGCGGGGAAACGATAATTTGAAATTATATTTCAGAATCTTCAATAAACTTGCCGGATATTGTCTGAATTAAGAGAAAAGGCGAATGATTCGAGTCCCGCGTCCGGATTTTCATTATTTTTAGCGACTGAACTTGCTCGCGCTAGAGCATCAAAAGTCAGCTCCGTGTGCATTTTGGAGTGTGAAATGAGAATCTGAAATTGAATTTTTGGAGTTTCGAAAACTTTGTCGCATAATTCAAATCGACCGTATTTTAGACACACCGTAGCAGGGGCTTGCCTTAAAAGCCTTGGATCATGAAAACTTTGTCCCTGGTGTATTTCAAAACGGATAATCCGAATCTGATATTCAATCTGAGAAATAACAGTAATTTTGCCGGATAATTCAGGATGGCCGTATTTTACGCAAACCGGGGCAGGAGGTCACCCTTAAAGTCTTGGCGCGGGAAAAGTGTATTCCTGGTGTAAATTGAGATGGTTTAAGCGAGTCTGAAATCGAAATATAGAAATTCCTGTATTTTTGCCTGATAATGCCGGGGGATCGAAATATTCTCGGGCCAGCCTATCGTGCCGACGTAAAATGAGTGAATGATTGAATATTAACGTTGCACTTTTCAGCTACACGAGGGCTTTTGGCGACTGACTGCGTAATTTTTAACCATGGTCAAGTGACGACACCTGAGCTGGCACGCCCTCTCCTAACTACCACACCACACCAACGGGAGGACGTTTGAGCTCTCTACAGATTTAACGTGAATCGCTCCCCTACACGGTGGGTTTTTCGGTGGTGCTGGGCTCGAACTCATGACACGCTAGCAATGATCCGATGTATTAACCACTTGGCTACCGCGGCCACTGCCGACATAGAGACGCAAAAAGTGGATCTTGATTGTATTTCTGAACTGCCGATTCGAATGTATTCTCAATCCAATTCAATATAATCTCATATCTACGTAAAATAATGCCAGACGAAAGTATTTTGCACGAACTGTGTAAAAGACTTGCTTTAAAATTCTTGAGTAGAGAGAAATGCTTTCCTGGTGTTTTTCTGGATGGGAAACATTAATAATGTGAAATCGGATTTTAGAAACTCCCGTAACTTTGCCGGATAATGCCAACCGACCTTAATATCACCCTTCAGAGACTGAACTTACAGTTGCAAGGGCTTCGAAAGTGGGCACCGTGTACTTTTCGGTGGTGGGAACCAGAATCTGGATACGGATTTCAAAAGCTTGTGTGAATTTTCTGGATATTGCTGGAATGAGGTCCAATAGCTTTGTGTTCGAGTTCCACCTCTGGATTTTCATTCCCTGTAGCAACTAAACTTTCAGGTGCAGTCGTGCGAAAATATGATTGCAATAGGAAATTGCATCTTCGGGCATTGTTGTCACTGTGTTAGATGGCGGAAAAACTGCACATTCCGCATCAGCTGCCATTGGACATTCATAAAATACAAGATGCAATGTGTACCATTGAAAAAAAGAGTGGATTGGCTACAGTATTGCAAATGAATTCAATCATGATCAGGATTAAGTGTCTTGAACCATAAACATTCACTCAAAGCATTACATAGAGCTTTGCAAAATTTAAATGACAACAAGAGAATATTCGGTGTTGCTGTTGTATTACTGTCTGGTGATTTATGACTGGTATTAACAGCCATTACACGCTCTACTTTTGCTCACGAAATTAACGCCTGTTTAAAACAATCGTTTTTATTGCGAAACGTGGAAACACTTCGACTGACCATAAACACGCGAGTACATTTGCAAGATGATCAATCTGAGCAATTATTTCCTAACCAACTACTGAATATCGGAAATGTGGAGAAGATCTTCGTCCCAATACATAATGCAGGAAATACCCAGACGATTTCTGTAATGTTTTTTAGGCAAAAAGGAACTAATTGAGAGTGTATTTCCGTATATAATGTATAATTATCTTGATAATTATTGCCTCTGTAATCCTGTTACATAATCAGAAAAAATATTGATATTGTGATGGAATAAACTTTCAGACACAGGGTTGTTGCCAGTTGATCCAAAGTTTTTTAAACCAATCGACACCATTGTTGATGAAAACAAAACCGTAAATTTTTCAACCGAGTTTTTGAATTCTCTAGATATATCAGGGGAATGTCACACATAATCTTCGATTGGTTCCCTGGTTATTATCTGCGTAACTGAAATTCACCTAGATAATGAAAAGATGCACGTTTGATCATCAAAAAATTATACCGTGAAATTCTTGATGAAAACATTTTGACTGTAATGTTTGAACGAAAATTCGGTTCTTTCCACTGATACCTTCAGAATCTCTAATACCAAAAAAGGCTCAATTCCAATTCAAAAGGCTTCAATTCCAGTTCGTTTGGCTTTCGCGAGACCATAAATGAATCTGAAACAGGAACAATATTCATTTGATACTTGGACTTAGAAAATCCATGTTTCTCGAATGGGCAACTCGAATGGGCAATGTTACATGCTCACGTGTGCGGAAACCGTTGAATCTATTTGAGTTAGCAAAATACGGGTTACCGAAAAATATTGTGCACCAATTAGCGATTAGTTGTATAAAATTATTATTTGTTATACTTTAAAATGATAAAAATAACTTTAAAAATTGCAAAGAATCAACGTTATTCATTACATTTATGAAATTAAATCTTCATATGTTGTTACTTAACGACTTCGTTAGTAATTCATGCATTATACTACACTCAAATAGGAGATGAATGAAATGCAAAATTAAAATAATTTTTTGTTTTATACTTTATTTCAACCCTCCAAAATTATAAACGAAGATTAATTTGACTGCATTGAATAGCTTAGAATAATATTGAACTAACGTATTAAAACAAAGCCACAGCAACGCGTGGCCGGGTCAGCTAGTATATATATATATAGTAACCTATCGATATTTCGGAATTAATAAAAATTAAAAATTTAGGTTAAACCAGTACTTCTCAAACTTTCAACTTTTGCGACCTAATATTCAATTATGATTTTCATCGTACCCCACTCCATACAATAACACACAATGCATTGAATTCAATAATACTACACTTGACACTAAAGCTACAATCCGACTTTAACCTCTTTAAGTGCCACCAGTGCATATAACATCTCACTTAGCTAAAGCGTTAATTGCCTCAAACGTATATATACGTTTTTCCGAAGTACGATCTTCTCTGTGCACTGCTATCCATAAAATTATTCTGAAGGTTTTAGAATGCAATAAAGGGACCTTGATAGTGTGTTTGCGAAGGGTATACTTATTTCAGAGAAGTTTTTACTTAATTATTCCTTTTCACCCTCCCTTAATACATCACAAACGCGCCCTAAGTGGAAAACGGTGGCATTAAGGAGTGAATCATGTAACATTTAATCGGCAGTTGAGGGATTAATTATTAGCCTTACAAATTATCAAAATAAGTGTTATTTTTTGTAAAATTTTATATATGACAAGCCATGGGGTCAACGGTACTTTTTAAACTTGTTCTAAACTTAATATAATTAAATTAATTATAAAATACATTGGTGCAGTCTAATACATTTGTAAGTGTATTTATTATAAGTACAAATGTGTATTTTATGTTTTACTGTGACAAAATGTATTTTGCTTGTTTAAATTCAGTACATTAATAATTTTTTAAAGTAATCATTTGTTTACGATTTTTCAATATGCTTGTTCCCTCCTCGTAGAGTTATGATGCCCCCTGGGGGGGGCGTGCTCCACAGTTTGAGAGTAACTGGGTTAAACCGTTTCATATATGAAGCTAGAAGAATTTCATAGCATTTAAAATGTTAGCAATAACATAACTTTTTACTGCTAGGAATCAAAGAGAACACTTATTTACTTCATATTTTTAATTGAACTTCCTTAACTGGTGCTATATATGTTTCTCCAGTTCTTTTCCCCCTCAGTTATTGTATTTTTGACTTTTAAGGAATCTTGAGAGAATTTCGATTCATATATTTTCGCAGATCAGAGGATTGTATTTCGTTTTCGTATTGTTCTTCTTTTGGAGGAGTTAATTCATATTAGACTATCTAGAAAACACATTGTAAGCCTTTTAGATCATGTAATGTTTGATGTATCCTGCTACCACAATGAGACTGCCCTGCAGAAAGGTTGAAGCACGAAATCATTACATTAGTTTGATGTGAATACTTGGAGATCTAAATGCGAGCTCAGATGATGCCCTGCCATTTGACTGAGTTTTAAAATTACGAGGTCTGTTGCATTAAAATTTCATATTAACATGTAATAAATCATTCAGTTTTATGTAAGTTAAATTTTTCTTTTCTTTTACGTTTTGCTTATTTAACAACTGTTCTTTCACTTCATATTCGTCAATGTCTTTTAAGTTATGTCACGTACTCAGTTTTAATGATCTCTGTTTTGAAAATATATGAATCAGAAATAAAATAATACACACACATTTACAGGTACAAATCTTGATAGTTTGGGTTTTATTAAAAACACTTTTTTTAATTACAGACCTGGAATTAAATTTTAGAAATTGTTTTTATAGAACGCAAAATAAAGGCAATTTATTTTAATTGAACCGCTTGGCTGAATTTAATTTTTTTTACATTACATTGAGCTCTCAATAATGATAACGCATCTTTAAATTAACAATAATTGCAATGTTCTTCTAGGGGGAAAAGATTAAATTTTAATTAACAAGGAATTTAAAAAGCTTTTCGTTATACGAGCAAACGAATTTCTTATGAAATATTATCTGTTTTCTCAGGAAATAAAGAGGAAACCATTATCTTAGTTTAATCTTTAACTACTATGAGCGATATCTCAGAATGTTTGACATTTTGCGGTCAATGCTTCTGCCCTAAATTGGTGAGCGATCATTAATCTCATTATTATTTTTCTAGACAACTCACTCAAAGAAACATCCAAACATCCTTTATTTGTTTCCTTTTTTCTTTACATTGCTTTTTTGTCAAAGATTGAGTGGGATGCTTAGTTGGTGAATTTGGGCATATGGTAAAAATGATAATAATAATAATAATTCAATCTCAAGAATTGAACATAAAACTAAAAAAAAAGACCTCATACTGCGCCTTTTTAAGTAAAAAATACTTAAAATGAAGGCTATTTTACAATGGGAAGTACTATAATGTGGAATATAGTAGCTCAAAGTTTTAAAGTATATAAAATTTCTCTTCGTAGACGTTTGTATAGCGTTCTGTACGTATAGACTTACAGGAAAATATAAAAATAGAAACTTTAAAAGTTTACAATTCTTGCTCTATAATAAAATTATAATATTAATATCAATTCACTTTAATCATTGCAGTAAAAAATTGTCTTACATTTGAATACCAGCACGATTCAATAAAAACATATTTATTTACATCATCAAACTTTCGATATAAGACCACTATAATTTGTGCGTATATATATGATTAAATTCAATTATACTGATTTGAAAGAAATAGTTAAAAAAAAATCTGCTACTTTTTAATGACAACGTTTACAAATAGAAAAAAAATAGAATATAAAAATCATTTCCAACACAATAAATTCTCGTAATAATATTCTATATGTGTACAATATATATTTCAGAGAATTTCAGAAATTGAAAGCGACTCGAACAAACTTCTACTGTTATAAGCTGAACGCCTAGTATTTTTTCTTGTATATTCCTTTCACAGAAAAGATTTAAATAATTTTACTTCGATATGATAAAGGTGTAAAGTCTTGTACAATTTTTTCTTTGTTTATTGTTATACATTTAAATTATATTTAAAAATAATTATAAAAATATTTATCAATAAATAGCTTATTTCAAAAATAATTTTAAAAAACTGTATCAAGAAATATATGAATCTTGAAAAATTTTTAGCTCTTTATTATAAATATTTTAGCAAAAATGCTTATTTATTATCATTATTATTAAAAACTCATTCTAAAAACTGGTATTAAAAGAAATTTATGAAAATCAATAACATCACGCATATTAAGAAATGGGTACAGTTTCGCTTCAATTAGAGAGTAAATATACCCTAAAGAATAATGGATGTGACCGTTCTATTTGTTCAGAACTCGAGCTCACTGAAGTATGATGTTTCACTAAAGAAGGAGGGATTTTTTTAAAAATATGCTTTTGCCTTCCTAATCGCTATCTAATTCTACCGAACTACGGGAGAAAGTGAACTTAATTAGTAATATAAACATTTAGAATCTAATTATACTTATCAAGAATAATGCTAATCTCCTTAACAGGTCCATTGAATCCTTTTTCAACTTGAACCACGACCAATGTCTAAAATTAACTTCTCTAAATATCTTCTTAGGGTCAGCATGACAACAATCGCCATCCTCCTAACTTCCCTCTTCATTTGACTTCATGAACATAAATCTCGGTTTCTTTACAGAAAGAAGTTTCCTCTTCATGTAAAGGCATATCAAAGGTGTATTCCCTAGAGCAAGGGGAGGCAGACTTTTCCAGCGCAAGGGCTACTTTTAATGTTTTTAAGGTATTGTGGTCCACCCAGGGGCGTAGGTGGGGCTATTCTGTATTAAAATTGTATGTTTTCTTTTTTACCACCTGTTTTCCACATTGTATCCCTCCATTAAAATATGACGATACTATTTTTATACAAAAACTCAAGATTGTCAAGTTGATTGCTTAAGCAACTATGAACGACTGCTAGACCGTTAAGGTATTCAATGCCGTGAGCAGAGAAGATACGTGGATCGATGAATCTGAAACCGACATATGTGCTTAATTTGTTCGCTACCGAGTCCGTGGGATATGACGTCAACACAAGAAACCAATCCCGTGAAACCGCAGAAAGATCTTAAATCTTTTATGATCATCAACATTTATTCTCCCCTTCAGTGGGCGAGTTGGGAATTTTTCCCCTACAGTGGCAGTGAACGTGTTAAGGGTCATCGTTTGCTTCCAATGAAGGTGCATGTGTCGTCTAAACATTTATCGAATCATTTGCTTCAGTAAACTTAGTTGCATCGATTGTGAAAAGGCGATTCTAAAATGTAACTGGCATCAGTGTTCCATAAATTGAATTCTTTTAGTAAGCGTGTCTCAGAGTAAAGATGGTAGCCCCAAAATGTCTTGACGGTCCACCAGTCGATCATAATCGACTTAATGCCCATCCCTCCTCTAGAGGATTAGAAAGAATTGTGAACAGAACCCGTTTCATTTTAAGTTCAATAGAAAGTTTACAAGATTAAAGAAATTGATTAAAAATTTTTAATCCATTTTAACCTTTAAACATTTACTGCAGAAATAAAAAAAATTCTACTTTATGCATTATTCAATATAAGTTAGGTACACATAATTCTTAGTGATAATATGTGATAATATGTGATACCAATTAAGATCTTTAAAAATCTTGACGTTTTGAATATTTTAATTATTTATACTCAATGGAATCAAAATATTTCTAAAATCTGCTTAAAACTGATAATTTTTTTTTGTTCGCTAATATGAAAAAAAATGCATTTTAGTATAGAATTTTTAAAAAGCTTAAATTCTTGATTTAAAACATTTTCTTGTTATACAGTAAACAGAATATTTTCACTAAATAATATAAATTTATAATGTACACATTAATTAAATATCTATTTCTCTCTATCTTTATATATATTATATATATATATATATATATATATATATATATATATATATATAGGAAATTAATTTGCTTTTTGCGCACATTCTAAGAAGGATTTTAAATTATTATTTCTTCCTACTCGCTTAAAGACTTGACTATGTAGTGCTCGTACAAATTCATTTGCACTAGCATTTAATATGGTAATTAGATCACCAAATTAGTATATAGTCAGTACTTAATTGGGAAAATATTAGCTGAAGGTGTGGAATGAAACTTTAATCGGAAAGTTTAAACGCCTTTTCCTAAATTTGAAACTAAAAATGTTAAAATTAAATTTGTTAAAACATTTAAATGTTTCATTTGGGAGAAAATAATTAGCTATTCATTATAGAATTAAGGGAAATAAGCATATAAATTTCAATTTATATTGAAAATAATATTGGAATGCGTTAGAAATGGCAAGTATTTTAAACTGAATTATGTAGAATTATTCCCCAAAGTACTTTTAAATATAATTATCTCTGTAAAAGTGTTTTAATCAAAATGTTGCCTCCTTTTCAATGTAAAAAGATAGTATTAATTTGAGAAAAATTATATTTCATGGTTTATTTTCCTTTCCTTTCAATTTATTTAAGAGTTTTATTCGTATTAATTATTATTTTTTTTAGTTCTTAGCTTATTTTATTCATAACTTGTTGCACGTATAACATTTAAGATTTAATAATAACAACTAATAATATTAATTAATATAACTGTATCATTATATTTACAATAATGTAAGAAGTTTTTGAGTAAATATAATTGTTTTGGATTGCAGTTTTTAATTTTGGCATTTAGCATTTTTTGAAGCAGAAATTATTTCAGAAATTACCCGACTTTCATTTTTACTCAAAATCATTACTTATAATAAGTAAATGTATTGCTTTAACATATTACACCAAATACCAGCACTGTTGTATTCTAGTTTTAAATTCAATAATTTTTTAAAGCTTAGTATATATTTCAAGGAATATACAAATCGATGTTTTCAGCAAAAATATCAATCCATTATTTTAAAAAACATTTTTGTTTCAATTTGAATCGAACCAAAAACTACGGCATAAAATCTTACTTAGGAAAAAATATTAAAAATATATAAATTTAATCAAAATATTAGCATCAACCATAGTTAGCATTTTTGTATGCTACTGGTATTGTATAAGATAGGTAAAAATATGCAGGTAATTTATTTTCTCTCATTGTGTCGGAAATAAACTTCTTGGAGGCAATACATATCACAAAATACGACGGTGCCAAAGACCTTTTTTGTCCAGTTCGTAGACACTGAATGGGATCTACTCTAGAGATGATTACAGCTAGATGGTCCTACTGAGGAATATGCCACCAATTATATACCATAAAAAACAGTTGTTCAAAAGTGCTAGAAAAAATGGTTCCTAAAGAAAATTTATAAGTGAAAAAAAAGGCTCTGGAAGACAAAAGAACATTAAAGGCAACAAATAATGGATCATTATGCAACTAACTGAGACTTTCTCAAATGCGCCATTTTACACTACCAAACGAGTTAAAGTTTCTTTCATACCTTTTGTGATAACTTTCAGCATCTTACTGTGTTCGGCAGTTTTGGGTTTATGCTCCAAGTATAGCATGTAACCCCGCAGCATAAGCAGTCATCTAAAAAGTGATATCGTAGTCAATCATTAAGCTTCTGGATGATTGGTGTTGAATAGTTTTCAGCAATAAATCCCAGTTTAGTCTTGCAGCACTTGACTATCACAAATCTATGTGTAATTAAAGGGACTAATCAGTCTTTTTTCCTGCAGAGGCACATACTCATAACTTACAGTATGATGAAGTGTTGTACTTTTTCTATCTATCCTATCTATTTCTTATGTACAATTTTAACAGCTTACTGATATATTTATTATATCATGCGATCCGTCACGCTACCTGTCATGATTCGTCCTCGTGAGGTCATTTCCCAACAAGATAGTTCACATATTTCTGGACTGCTATAGGGATTTTCGTACTTTTCCTGGGCAAAAGGTATGCCCATATCTTTCTTCAGAAGAACATAAATGAAACTGGATAGGCTCCGAGATTCACACGTTAAACTGCAACATATTTGTTGCAATACCTGATGATTGTCTTGCAGAATTAATTGCAAGCTGATATTGGCAATTCACTCTCTATATCAACTGGTGCAAGCACATGTTAGTTCCTCAATTGTTGATTTTAATATAAAACGTGAAATTGCTATCCATTCGCTTATCCTATTATTTAATGATTTTTGCAATTGTGTATGAATTTACGAATTATAATCTGTTTAATTTTAATAAACTCAGTCGTTTTCTTAATAGTAATATTTTTTGCAAAGGAATACAGTTGGTTGACGAGAAATACATTGCTGGTCACACAAAATGCAACACCAAGAATGACCAAAGATATTACAGCGAAATTTTTTCGGCACGTAAAATGTTGTTCAAAGATCAAATGATTGAAATTACAGCTCTTGTAACGTGCGGGTGAAGACAAAATTAGTAGTTAGTGTAGCCGTCATTCTTGGCTATAGCCGCTGTTACACCTTCGGCATAGAATCAAAGCGGTTTGAATGTATCCTTGGGCGACAGCAACGCAACTTCCACGTATTGCCAAAATTCATCTGGTGCAGCAGCGGGTTCTGTATACCGGGGCAGCCGTTGTGCAAGCATGGACCAAACGTTTTCGATTGGTGATAGATCGAGATAACCAGCAGGCCAAGAAAGCAATTCAATCTTATGGGTAAAGAACTCTTGAAATTGCTTGCCCCATGTGGTTGCGCATTATCCTGTTGGAATTTGGCTGATGGCAAGTGACGAATGTATGGAAGGATAACGGGCTCCTACACCTCAGAGATGTAGCTATGGCTGTGTGTTCAGTGTACCTACAATGCGTACTAGAGGGATACGCAGTGAAATCCAATACCACCCCAAACCCTGATACTGGGTGCAGGACCAGTGTGGCCATGCATACCGCAACAGTTCAGCAGCCTCTCCCCACGGTGTCTCCAAACTCGAATCCGACCATCGTGATGTTGTAGGAAGAAACGGGATTTGTCAGTCAATACAATGTAGTTCCATTCCTACAGGCAACAAAACTTATTGTACTCTCATTTTCAAGATACATAAAGAAGTTCACTAGTTCGTTTGAAAATTAGTCGTCCAACTGCTACATATTGGTTAGTCTTCACAAACTTCATCGATGCTTAGTCAGTTCCATTCTAGACTTTTCTTTTATTCCGTAATGCAAATGTGAGTGCGTATCTTTTCCAATATAATTTTTTTTCAAATATTAACAGATAATCGAGAATGAAAAGGAACAACACAATGATCAAAAAGGCGTAATATTTTGGATTTGAAGTTTTGCTTTGTTATATTGTAAATAAGAGTACAAAATAATTACCGTACATAATTTTAATATGTCGCCAATAGCACAAATTTAAATTTCAGAACAATTTTAAACAAAAGATCCGATTTGAGTTTTTTGAGTTTATTAGAGGCTGATCATTAAAAAAATGATAAAGTTTCTTCATTTTTTAATATATTCAGTTGGTTTGTAATGTTTAACAAAGACAACATTTTTAAAACATTAATTAACTCTATATAAAATGGTCTACTTAATCTATAATGGTATGAAAAAAATAAATACAATCAATGCAATTTTTATTAATTTGATCTGCATTTCTTTACAATACAAGAAAGTTAATTTAAAAAAAATTCACACTCATGCATTAAAAAAAGGGAAAAAAGGTGAATTTTTTTCTCTTCTAATTGCTTATGTTAACTGATTCACTGACTACTTTTTCTTACAAAAAATACTTATTCTTAAAATGATTACTATTTCCTTAACTAGGGTATTCCCTTTCTCTTGTAATAATTAATAAATTAAATGAAGGCCGTATTTCTTATTTATATTCAATTTCTAACTGATTCTTATTGAAGCATTTAGCGCTGTTAATTAATTTAATGACCTCTCTGTTCGAGTGACAAATTGTAAAAATAAATAAATAAAGAGATTATTTTTAAAAGATCAAAGCTTGCTTTTAAGATGTGAAAAAGAGAGTAGTTAAACTAATGTGCTGTGTAATATTTGTTTGTAATTTGAGTATAGACGCTTATTTAAGCACACATTCCTATTTGTCTCGTCCATGGGTTTAATGTATGCAGTAACTTAAAGAGGAAAAATAAATTTTTCACTTTTTCCATTTTATTTATGTGCTATTTCTTTTTCCTAGGTTAAAAAATATTCATCAGAATTGCTCTTTCTAACGTAGTTCTAGACCAACGTCTAGTACGTAGTAATCTAACATAGTATTTTGGAGAAAAAATTGCATTAAAAGTTTAGCAAACTGAATACCTTCACACGACATGTCATCAGTTTGATGAAAAGTAAATTTAAAACTATTAATATCACATATTTAAAACATGCATCATTGATAACTGCGCTGACGTATTACAATTGTCCAATATCGTTATTAAAACTATAACAAATCCTTAGGGTAGAATATTTTGCGCACCTATTATAATAGAGAGGTCTTGACATCGATACCGGGGCGTGCGATGTTTTAATTTTATTACATGCTCGAATTCTGATACAACTAAGTCGTGTGAAAAGGGTGATCCATGTTTAAAAACTATCCAGGGTCTAACTCCTTCTAAAGAAACTGTATCAGAATAAAGGGATGCCCGCTAAGGTGTCAGCTTTATCATTTGTTCAGAGTTACAAAGCATATTGAGAGCAATTTGTGGATTCCAAATTGGATAAATGTAGACAACTGGCAGCGTTAATTAGAGTAGCTCAAACTTAAAATTTTTTTAATAATTTTAAAAAACAACGTAGAGCTGATAATGTAACAATGCAAAGCTGATACTTCTTTCTCCTAACTCCAGGATCATGAGAGGAGTTTCAGGCTCTTGTTCATTTAGTGTGCACCCATTGCATTTGTATCACATAAAAGGTCTTTAATTGAAGCGAAACTTACGATTCCTGTACTGTACGATATAGTGGACCCATATTTGGTCAATAAGAATCAATACAGCAAATAAATAGAAAATTCTATGTTTGATCAAGAGCCGCAGAAGTATAAGCTATTATAAGATTTATATTTTTTAAACTTCTTTGTTTTTTATAAAACTGTGTTTTTCAAACTTTCAATATTAATGACCCTATTTTTAAACATAATTTTCATCGTCCCCCCCCCCATATAATAAAAATGTATTGAAATCAATAATAAAATACTTTTACACTAAAGCAACAATACGACTTTAATTATAAACCGTACATATTATCAAGATAAGTATTACATTTTGTATATAATTTTATATATGACAAGCCCATAACTTCACTGGTATTTATAAACTTGTTCTTAATTTGGCATTGTTAAAATCAATTATTATATACTTGGGCAGTACATTTAGAAGTGTATTCTATCAGTGTAAATGTGTATTTTATTTTTCATTATGTCAGAATGTATTTTGGTTTGCTTTCTTTTCGTAAACTAATATATTTTTTTTAAAAAAAAATTATCATTTGTTTTCGATTTTCCGATATGCTTGCACCTCCACATAGGATTACCACGACTCCCTGGGGGGGGGGTTGCCCCACTGTTTGAGAAACACTGCTTTAAAAGCATGTAAATACATTGAGTTTCCGGTAATTCCTCTTTCCAGTGCAACAATATAACATAAATGCACCATATAGAAAACAGAATCCTAAATATTCAAACAAATATGAGTTTTAGTTGTATTTAATCAAAATGAAGTATATGAAGGACATGAAATTAGACGATCTTTTGATTTAATAATGTTTTTATACTGGATATTTTTCATTTTTGTTTATTAATTTATTTCAATTTGACCAAACTTGCCAACCTGTGTCCTACATTTAATTTTGATTAGCTGCAATATAATTCAATCAGAAATAATAACTTTTTTCAAGGTATTCTAAACATGTCAGATGGTAATATTTTAAAAGGGTTGTGTAATAAATTTTCGGCTCTGAATGTTAACAGCATGCTGCTTTATGAACTTGTCTTAGAGTAAATCAAACTAATAATAGCAAGATTTAGAAATGATTGCGTATAGCAAGTCTAGTATCAAATATAAGTAGGTTAAATGCCATTTAGATGTTTTAAAAATTACCTGCATGCGAGTAGACGTACTGTAAATTATTCATTCACATACTTTGAAAACAATTAAAATAAGATTTGGTACACGACAATTGGTTTTAAAAAAAATCAAAATATTTAACATATATTTAATTCAAATAGGCCGAACAGTGTTAGTAAATTCTATATTGAATATGTTAAAGCGTGTCTCTTTGTAAAAGTAACCTGAAAAAATAAAAACAAAAACATACATAAAAAGTTTGTAAACATATATTGTTGCGTAATTTAATTGATTCATAATATTTTTATTTCATATTTTGATGTAAATGTCTCTAAAACGAATAAAGATATTCTAATAAAGTTATCTTTACTTTTTCAAAAAGAAAAAAAGAAAGAAAGAAAGAAAACTGTTTGTGTGTCTGCGTACGAAAGAATCAGCACATCTTTCTTTCATACTTTTCAAAAGTGATTCCCAAATGCATATGAAACATTCATTCTAAATAAAAAAAATGAACACGTTTGCATTATTCAAAAATTCTTATTGAGAAATAGATGTGAGGTAAGTCGTTTGGATATCTTTGCACTTCACCTTGCAATTTTGTGATTTCACCAAAAATGCATCAAATTTTCTTCGTTCCTTGCTAAGGCGGCCATTTCCCAAATGGCAGAAACAATTTTTGGTCCGAAAGGCATCTATGTATGATAGAAAATGCAATCTTTTATGAAATATATAGAAAAGAAAAACAGGTGGCGCGCTTTTGATTCTAAGGCCATCGTAAGCATTGAGAAATAAGGAAAAATTGCGGATATTTTTATTTTGAACAATCTGACGCATAGCTGCATAGGAAATAAATTGTATTATGTATACCTTCGCGTTTATTTTGGTCTATGCTGAAGGAAGTATATACGAAACAAAATGTGTGGTAAGATCTCCCTTCCTGAAAGACTAGTTGAATCGCTGCTAAATTTTGTTGAATGCTTTCCTGATCATGCGATTTTAATTTTTTAAATAATAAAGATGGTTCACATAGCGATTCTTAGGGGGAAAAAACATTATGTTAGACTGTGTTTCATTTGGATATTTGCTAATATGTATATATTTCGAAGGAATGGATTACAATGAAATAGATATGAGAGAAATTTCCACTTTGAAATATAAGTAATAAAACGTTAAGAATAAAGGGTGGACTAATCGTAAATTTGGAACTATTGTCTCTTTCGCAAAAAGCTTCATACGTAAAGAACAGCTTAGTAAACCTACTCTCATAATACCGGGAAGAGTTTCAATGGTTTGGATGAACCACATATTATATTTTTACATATAGAAATTTCATGTATGCTATATTATACAACTGCTATGTGCTAATTAATTACTTTTCTGTGCGTTATATTACATTCAATTGTTACTCATTAACTCTTATTTAACATATCAGTACTTAAATTGTTTGGAGTAAAAGAGTTATTAATTATTTTTTAAATATTTTATGAAATGCATGATCAGGAAGTTTGTTCATTAATGAATGATTTTTTGGTAGAATTCTTAGCTCAGCTGAGTAGGGTTTTTCGAAAAACTATAACAAGTGCCATGATCAATGCTATGATACTGTAAATAATGACTGATTGTTTTATGAATGTTGTACTTATAAGTATTGTGCGAACTTTAGGAGACGGACCTCGTAACTTTGAAACAAGGTAAAATGAAGAGAATGACACCATTTGAAATGCCATTCGCCAGGATTCGACACCTTTGCATTACAAAAACTTTAAGCCTTGACAGATTTAACGAGCATTTTTTGCCACTTCAACGATAGTACTTAAATGGCAGCAGGATCATCGTTGAGAATTACTGTATGGAGCGCTTAACCCTGTTGGTCTCCACTCTCCTATCGTATGTTTTTAGATGACTAATAAATTTTCTTTTGCGCATTGTAAGTCAATATATTTGAGATGAAAAATTTTACTATTAAATTTAATAAAAGTAATATCTTTTCAGGTAAAAAATTAAAAATTGTCATGACGAAGCTCTTGAAGTCTATAAAAAATAAAATTTGGGGACCTGAAATGTGGGTACAGCACGCAAAGCCGACTGCAGCAAAAGTCCGAAGTTACAAAAAAGAAAATTCGTGCATTGAAATTTTGTCTGAGTCCAAAAAAAAAGAGAGAAGGTGATCTGATTGGCCGATACAAGAGTTTGTCTATTTTAGTTCATATGGGTCTGAAAGTTGAACTCCCAATCAAAGAAGACCTGCAGATTGACCGAAGTCATACAACAGACCATGTTAAAAATTTAAGTTTTAGAAATTTAGAAATAAAATAATTAAATAAAGAGAGAAATGATTAACATTAAACAAAAAGTGAATTCACCAAGAACCGTGAAATTATTAACTACAATAATGATGCCCTTAGGATTGTGGTGACCACGGTATGCCGCTGGTAAAAGCTAGTGAGTTGACAATGATTATCTGACAATATAGTAAATTGAATCGATTTGATTTTCAACAGACATATCTTAATAAGTCACAAAGAGAGAAATTTGGTTCAATTAAACTACACTCTGTCTAAAAAAAATAAGCAACAAACAAAAAAAAGATAATAAAATAAAACAATTTATTGAAAAGTAATGAAATTTTCTCAGGTTGTTGACCAGAAAAAGAGGTAATGCTGCAAAAAAAGAAATAGGAAATCAATTATTTTCCTCACAAGTTATATATACAATAATGTACCTAACTTGTGCAAAACAATGTTTAATAAACTGTTGAAATCAACCTTTCTTAATATCTATTACCTTACACAACCTATGTGTGCAAATATTTTATTGCGGAAATGATTTTGCATTTCTCTGCAAGGTACATATACAAGTTTGATAGCTGTAACTTTTCTTCTTCTCGAGTTATGCTTATTTTCTTTTCTGTTGCTTATTATTTGGTCACAAAGTGTAATTTAATATTGCATTATAGTCCAGGGTCCGAAATAGCATTTTTATTTGATAGGCTTACATTTTTCTTAATTTCTACTTCAGCAGATTGTTTTCCTTTAAATAATATTTTTTTAAATTCTTTTTTGATTTAACAATTCATGTTTTCTTCCGGCTCTGTAGTCCTCTCCAACTATTCCCCACTTTCCTCCGTAACACTTTATTTTCAGTCCATGTTCAGATTTCTGTTGATTTTTCTCTATTTTCAAACAGTTTTAAATGATTTAATTTCTTAAAAAACAATATTTGCTTTATATTTGTGAGCTTGAGAATTTTTAACTATATTTAAAAATACACACCTCTAATCAATAGATAGTTGGTAGCTTCTACAGTATATAAAGTCCTTTTACTGAAACGTACTTTTAAATTTTGATATAAACTTCAAGCTTTTTCAGAAAACCTACATACAATGTAGGAAAAATAAAATACAAAGCAATGTTGTGTAGCTTTGATATAACGTCCATTGATGAAACGATAACGATTGATAAAATATCAGAAATAGTGAGACACATCATATTCTGTTCCCACGGGAAATCAACGATGTGAATTTTGTCTAAGAAACAAGTTCTCGTTGTAGTGTCATCAGAAAAGGGCTTTAAGTAGTTTCATTTCAACAAAAGGGAATAACAATGAAATAGTTTCAGATCTACATTATCGATCACTTACAATTAAATTATCTCTTTTACTCCTCCTCCATTGGGTATTAGGAAATGTCTGAAACGAAAGAATCAGTCTGATTTAATTGACTTCAGTCGCTTAGGGAAAAAGAGCACAATATAATGCAAAATTCTTTAATGTAACAAAATTCCTTTGTGTTAAAGTAAATCATAAGATATTATACATTATAATTTTACTTGATACATTATGTATTCAATTATATTGAGAAAGTTAAAATACAAATATTTTCAGCTATTGATTTGTATTTATTTAGCAATTAGGAAAATAAACATTACTAAAAAAATTCCTGGAAATAAATTCTCTCTTTAATAGTAAATACAACAAATGGCATATCTGAGTAAATTTACACTTCATAACATTAATGTATTCTAGAACACAGGTATTTCATACATTTTACGCAGTTAATTTATGAAAATTAACATTGGTGCAATGTATTAATTGTCAAATCAGCATTAATTCCATTTTTTTCGATAAAAAGTCGATATATTTTTAGCTCAATATTTGCATATATTTTTTCCATTATATATTTCTCATTCGGTATACCATATTGAAATAAATTATGTTTTGTAAATGTAGAGGAAAAAGAAAATGTATAAGAAAATTCACATGTTGTATCATATTGTTTGATTTATCTAATTTCGCATAAATTACTACTCTACTAAGTTATTTTGTAGAAGTACTTTGCTCAAAACAATTAAAGGATATTGATGTTGTTGGTGAATTTTGCGACAGGGGAATTATTTAGATGATTGATTCATGATCGACAGACTTGGTGGGCTGTATGAGAGAAAAACTACTCATGTTTGGTAGAAAAAATGCATTTTATTGAGCATTTGGGTTCGAAAGAAAAAAACACAATTTGTATCTTTGTGAAAAAGAAAAAAGTTGTTCCCTTAAAAGAAATCCTTGTTAATTGGGTGTACGGTTTCTCTAAACCAGGGGTGGCCAACCTTTTCGGGAAGAGTGCCTCTATTTGATATAAAAAAATTATGCAAGCCTCTGAAAACGTTCCAACAAACAAAAAATATATAAAAAAGTAAAACTATGTTTCTTATAATCTGATGATAGAATTTTTACCCAAATAGCAAGTTTTTTAATGCAAATCTATGTAATCGATATTTAAAAATACAGTCGGACCCCGATTTTATTAAGTTTTCTCTTTCCCCATTTGAAATAAAAGCCCAAACCTCTAATCAACGAATTATAAACCCCGAATGAACGAATTATTTCAAAAGTTGAAAACATTTTCTTATTGATTTTTATTAGAGGAAATTAGATTTTTTTTTCAAATGATATAACCTTTTTGTCCTGAGCAGAAAAAGACTTTTCTTGTTTGCAGCAAACTTCGAAGGGAAATGGTACAGACCATTATTACACTTAATTGGTGCTGATGAGTCATGAGTGTAGCCAAACGTATGAGTTTTGAATACAACAGCAAATTCTTTTCTTATCTCATTCCGCTCCACAACACAGGGGATATGATTTTAAAACTCCTAAGATTTTAACAATTATGTTACATTTGTTAACGGGCTGCATTTTTGTGCAACTAAAGTTGAGAAAATTATTGGTTTGTCAGAGCCAATAAAAACGATTCTGATACAAAACTTGATAGTGAAATTCCTACCACAACTGTTACATTTTCTACTGCTTTATATTATTCGGAAACTGAGAAAACACATCTTATGCAACAGGATGTAAATGACACAGTATTTTCGTCTCTGCATAATGTTGAGAAAGAATATTCTCGAGTCATGAATTAAAAGGATTAAAATTTCCTATTAAATGGTGCATAATAATTCTCTAGTAATATTTTTAACTATTGAATAAGAAGGACCTAACTTCTTACTATGGATATTTTTTTTGTACAACCGCTTATTTTAGAACTTACAAAAGCTAAGTGCAAAAAAGTTGTATTTATTTCGACACCGAAATAATGAATAACCCCGAATTAACGTTCAAAATGTTCGGTCCTGATAAGTTCGTTAAATCGGGGTCCGATTGTAATATAATAAATAAAACAAAAGTACAAACTTAAGATTTGTTGTTAGTAAACTGTTTACAAGTTCATTTAGTTAAATTAGGTATAAAATAAAAATTAGTAACGTGAATGATTTAATTCTAAATAATTATGAGATTGTCAGTATTAACTTAATGTGGTTTTTAAGTTTCCACTACCTTTACCATGTCATCTGTATTGGGATTTTAGGTGCATATCAGATAGTTTTGAGCGATATTAATTTTATACATGATGTTTAGAAAAGGAAATACTTATTCACAGACATATTTTGTTCTAAATTTTGAGAGTTTTTTTTTATCTGAGTTAACCCCATTTCAATAGTAAATATGGTTATTTATTATTTTTTCTTTATTCAGTAAATGTTTACATGCCACTGTTACAACTCTACCCTGCTACACTGTGACACGCGTGCCACGAATTGACTCCCTCCCCTGCCCTAAACAGTCAACAAAGTTTAACAATTTTGAGGCAAGCAGTCATTGAATTTATTAATGAGAAACTGGGTACTCTGCCTGACTCCTCCAGAAGAACCCTTTCCAGTTCTAAGTGAGTTTGATGGGGTGGTAGGTGGCCTGTAATTCATCTGCTAAAGATTATGTATTGGGTTTATACTCATATAACACTCTAACCATCCCATTTGTATGATTCCTTCCTGGAAAAGGAAAGCATCCACCAAATTAACTGGATGAGGTCTGCTTTTGTCATCCATTAACATTACGTAATATTTAATTGCTGCAGCGTAAGCGACTACAATAGCTTTGAGGATTTCATCCTTATATTGGTGACCGGTCAGAGCTCCAATCTGAACGATTTGGACATCCGTTCGCCCATCAATGGAGATATTGTAATATACCATTAATTCCTCACCACCCACTCTTCGGAGCACGAACGCAAGATTGTTCTTTGTGACATTTTCCCTCCAAAGGAATATACGCTTATAATCAGAATGAACAGAAAAATATAACTCGTCTCAGAAAAGAATATTGCGCCGTTCATTTCTGCTCCAGTTCACGTGTCTTTTTGCCCCACTAATGTGACGGTATCTTACTGTTAACGTAACTCATAACATTTGTCGAACAGCATGGAGACCTAATGAGTGGAGACGGTTTCGGACAGTTTGTGTTGAAACTGTGGTTCCAGCAGTCGAAAGAAGATGTTGTTGAAAAAGAGTGGCATTCATATTTATGTAGGTGTCTCTAAGACAGCGTTAAATATCGATCTTCATTGAACTAATTTTGCTCTTCTACGACCTTGCCCTGATTTTTAGCTTGCATTTAAAAAAAAGCTTCGTGACGTCTTAATGAAGTCATTTAACCGACACAATGTCGATCATTCTTTTCTACTTTGAATTATATTAAGATAACTGGGACGTGACAATACTTCACTTTTTGCATTTTTTTTATTTTACTTTTAAAAAATCGAGGGCAATTTGCTGCATCCGTAGATGCTTTACTTATAAAAATTAGTTAAATAGATAGCTAGAAAATTAAATTTTAAAATTTCAAACAAATGTGATGTAACTATGATTCAGGTAAACTTCCTTCAAAATTCGTTTTTTATATAATATGTATTGTAAAATACTAATTTTACTATACGAATAATGTAATTTTTCTGTATTATATGTTCAAATTTAATGAGAATTCTAAATTTTGTGTGCAAAAATTTTGGAAAATTTAAATGATAAGTTACACATTTTTAAAGAAATTTCTTTTAATGTTAAATAATGTCTAGTCTACATTTATAAATACTCAATATAGTTCTTAAATTATAAATCAAGTCAATATACTACAAAGTGTATTTTGAGGATTATCCAAAATTGCATAATTTGTAAAATAGACATTTCTATTTTCCTAAATGCTTATTTTCAACATTTGAATACTCATGAATAACACTATACATTTACATATGTTGTTTTTACTTTAAAATAAATAAATATTCCTATGTATAAGTACAAAAACAGTTTTTGTTATAATATTTAAAAACAGAGTTTCATTTAAACTAGATATCAATTTAACTCTTTAATTTCATCAAAGACATTTTCTTTGTGTATTTTTATAACAATAGAAATATATTTATAAGAAGTTCTGTAATATCCTCTAATGACGATGTTCAAAGTGAAGTACAAATGCTAAAACTTTTAGATATAAAATTTTGGTATTTTAAATGGAAAATGGTGTGAATCGTTGATAACACATATTGATAAAATGTAAGTAAAGAGAAATTAAAAAATACTTATAAATAATCTAGAATTTTAAATTTACAAGATCAAAACTGAAAAATGATGCAAAATAATCCAATTAATTATGGTATGGCTTTATATTGTATAAAAATTTTATTTTTTACATATCACAGATGAAAATATCTTTATTTGCAGTTTTCTCAAAATGCATTTTTTGGTGATTCCGGTACACTTTGAGCAAATTCTACTTTACCTATAGGGCTGATATTTTACATATTATCAGATCTACAAGTTTTCAAAAAAGTGAATGAATTTCTTTTCAAACATTCACAAATTTCAGATGTAGCGCAATCTCCGCGTAAAATTTAAAGGGAATTAAATCCCTAAATTTAAAAAAAAAATTAATTTTTATAAATTAATTTTTTAGAATTTAATTTCATTCATTTTATGGATTGTTATGTTTGCAAACACTCTGAAAAATTTTAAAACGATATATGCAGTGGATTTTATGCAAAATATACCTAAAGGTAAGAATATGATTCGAAAAAAAAGTTAGTGATTATTTATTGCTTATACAGATTTATTTGTGATTCAAAATGGAAATTTCTACATTAACAGGTACTTAAATGTACAGATAATTCAAAGTAAAAATTTATTTCCATTGTTTTTAGTTTAAGTAAGTGAGAACCATTTAAGTTTGGTGTAAAAAAGTTCATTTTTCCTTGTTGCAGACGTCCCAGTTAACTTAAGTTGAAAAATAAATTTCATTCTGCCACTAAAGCATTATTTTTGGCACCAGACTCAAAATTTGCACATTCTGAAGTCTGAAAATGAGAAAAATTAGCATTTGTGATCTCTTCTTACATTTTCTTCAGAAATTTTTTTATATAACATTTCTTATGTAAGAATTACAATATCCTTTAATTGTTTTGAGCAGAGTACTTACGTATATATTCTCCACCCACTGCATATTATTTGTTTTATATAAATTTAAAGCTATCGTATTTTTTCAAAAAATAAATTGAACAATTTGAAAAAGTCGTTTCTTGAATCACGACCCCTAGATGTGGATGAATTTGTTAAGGATACAAGCCTATTTGAGGGGTGTAGAATTTATAAGAAAGAGGGGTACTAATTTGGACTAGGTCCTTGGTATTTGATCATAGTTCCTAAATTTTAAGATATATAATCACCCTTTACTCCTCAAGTGTATAATTATAAAATCTATCAATTTTGATAAAAACAAGAACAGATCGTTGATTATTCCTGAATAAACAGTTAATATTTCACTTTTTATTAAGCTTTCATAGTTTAAAATTTAATAAAATGAGGCATTGGAAGTATGCAATTGTTCTTAACTCTCTGTTACTCATACACTCGAATTTATTTAATTTTTTAGAATCGAGAAAATAACGAAAAAAAAATAAAATACATGTATTTCTATATTTTAATTTCATAAAATTATTTATCAGGATAACTTCAAAAACATGGAATGTTGTCTTGAGACGCCACTGAGGTGAAAGGTCAAAATCTATAGTATGACAGCTTATGTAGCGAAAGATGGAAATTTCCGGAGTACTTTTGTAGCAATTTGAAGTAATTCATAACATTTTATTATTTTCTGAAATCACAGCCAGCCGATATTTTTTGTAAATACTGATAATCCAATAAGCATTTTCAATATGCGGTAAGTAATGTCATACAGTTGTTTTCTTTGGTACTTGGTCCGAAGTTCCGGTAGACAGGTGGGAGCAGGTTGACGGGCTGCAATTAATCGGCCAAGCATATCCCACACATGCTCTATTGGATTCAAGTCCGGTGAGTATGCTGACCAATCCATGCGGGTGTTATCCTCCGATTGAAGGCATTCGTCTACAATGTTTGCACGGTGAGGATGGGCGTTGTCATCCATAAACAGAAATTCAACACCCATGGTGCCCCGAAACGAACGTACATGTTGTTCCAGAATGACATCCCGATAGATGTGGCCTGTCATCGTTACACTCTGAACATGCAGGTCAGTTCTGGAACTAAGAATAATTCCTCCCCTAACGAGCCACCCTGTACCACCGTAACGGTGTCGTTTAATGGTGTTCTCTTGGTGGTAACGGGTACCTGGCTCTCTCCATATGAAAGTCCGGCGAGAATCAGACTGCAAACTAAACCTGGACTCGTCGGAAAACATCACACAAGACCACTGTTGCGGTATCCACAATGCATGCTCTCTACTCCAGGTTAATCGCAGGCGACAGTGAGTTGCGGTAAGGGGAACACATCTGACAGGCCTACGATCATATAGACCAATGTGCCCTAAGCGTCTGTACACAGTCTGCCTAGAAACTGTCGTACCGGTAGCTGAAGAGAGCTGACGAGATAGGTCTGATGCTATGCTCCGTCTGTTTCTTTTAGTAGTAACTGCCAAATACCGGTCCTCATTCGGCGTTGTAACTCGGGGGCGACCTGTGCTGTAACATCTACTCACATTACCATCATCTTGGAATCGTTGCCAAAGCCTGGAGATGACACTCTGGGCGATTCCAAGTTCCTCGGATACTTCCAGCTGGGTACGTCCACATTCCAGTCGTCCGTAATTCTACCACGTAAAAAAATTATCCAAATGCCTTCTTTGTGCCATAACTATGCGGTTATTGCACTGAAAGGCTTTTAAAGCACGTGAACAATTTTACTTCTTTGCCACCATTCCTTATGTACTCCTCTCTTACTCTCTCGTCATTGTGACGTACTATCCGCGCAATTTGGTGGTTTCCTGTAATTTGCATATTCTTCTTCAAGATGTTTGTGATAATTCTACAGGTGAAATTTTTATTTTAGAGTTCAATTTCTGTGTGATTCTGAATTATTCTTAATTTATGGGAATGAGTGTAGATGGCTTGGTAAAAAAAGTAATTCAAAAGCCACATTAAGTAAATACTGTGCGTGTAATAGTTACTTTGAATTAAAAGATTCAAGTAACTGATTTTTATTTAATACCTAACATAATTGATTGAGCTTGTAAAAAGTTTACTAAGGTATACAAATACATTGAAGGGACAATTTTTGCCAACAAAACTATATTTTCTGTCTTTGATTTTATAAAATAAATTATTTATTTAGCTTAATGAAACTATTCTTATTTTGTTTCTAGTACGCTTGCAAGCCAAGATATTAAAGGATTAGTAAAACTCGAAAAACCGGAAGTGGATATTTAAGTAACTGGTAGTCATTGTGTTTGTGTGTTTAAACGCCTTAAACTCATCAAACATGATTTAAATACCATATTTTTTTTTAAAAAAAATATATAATTTTAACAAACTTTTGATTTAATAGAAAAATAATTACGCATTTTGAGAGTATTTGAAAAGTAAATCTATAGCAGTACTTTTTTTTTACATTCAACTTCATTTGATAAAACATCTGTTAAGTCGCAAAACAAAAGTTATCTGATTTATTTGATAGAATATCAGATAATTATTAGCTCGTATTATTCGTTTTAATAATTTTGGGAAATAACCAAAGCAAAACTTATTTCTATAAACGTCAGTACAAAGCAAATAAGTACCGTAATAAAGTTTCAGTTTCCGAGAGTGAAAAAAGTTAGTTCCGATTTAAATATTCCAACTGTGAGTGAATCAAAAAGATAATTAATTCTTCAAAACCTACATGGCTCCAGAAAATAATGGAAACAATATTTTTTTTTAACTTAGGATTTTTAAGAAATATTATTTCGTTATTATGTTGTCCTGTGTGATTTGAAAGAAAGTTAGTTTTATTTTTGCGTTAGTAATGAATATGACTTTAAAATTTAAGAGACTTCAGGGACTCTTAGATATATTTAAACATCTAGTGGTGTAATAACATTGAAATGTTTTGCAAAACTTGATGAAATTTGAGATACAGAGTTTAAACGACATTCTCTGGCAGTGGCAAAAGTTGCTAGCAAAAAGAATAGATTAACTAAAATGTAAAAAATGATTAGAAATGAGCAAAATGAAGTATAAGCTATAACACTGGTGAGTTTTAAGTAAGTAAGTGTGTAAATATAAAAAAATATATATGTGTTAAATAGAGTAATAAAAATGAATTATTCGCAAAATAATTTTTTTTAATATTTTGAAAATTTCAAAAATGATAATTCAAAATGTTACCGATAAATTTTTTTGAAACACGGTACCATTTTTTTTCCATAATTTTTTCTAGAACGGGTAGTAAAATAAAGATTTTAACAAGAATAGTTTTTAAATTATGGTCTAGTATTTGTGTAACGATGTTGTAAAATATGGCAAATTTCTTCTATTGGCCGTTCAACTAGCTCTAAAATTTTTATTTACATTAATGACCAACAGATTTTACTACAGGCTTTAGATACATATACACTGATTATTCTGATACTAAATGTATACAAATTGAATCAATAGATTTTCATGTAGAATTTTTGAATGCTCCTAAATTTTCTTAACAATTCCTTATAAATTTATCAATTTTCTGAAGTTTAAATAATATGTTGCAAATATTACATAAGAATAGCTTATTTACATACAAACTGAAATTAAAAATGGTATAAGTTTTTATCTATATGGAATATTTTTTAAAAGAAGAGCTCCGAACGTATTCGTATACCTTAAGAATAAAACGTAAGTTTGTACTTTCGTCTTATTTATTATATTATTTTTAAATTTCGACTACATACACCTGCTTTACAAAATGTACTTTTTGCTTAAAAATCCCACAATTAGCTTATAATTAACAATTTTTTCACTTTCCCATGTTTTTTTTTATTGGAAAAGGAAGTGGCACGCATAATTATTTTCTTTTATCAAATAATTTTCAAAAAAGTTGGTCACCCTTCGTCTACATTACCCTACTTAGGATTATTATTTATTTAAATTTAATTGGTATATTAGTCCATGTATATGAATTGTAATAAATATATATTTAGTCATCTTGGAAAGAACGATATTTCGGGCTTGTTTGATATTTTCGTTTAAATAAAGGACGATATTTTGTTACATCAACATAAATAGTGTGGTAACATCAGTTGTACAGTAAAAAATATCATTCGTAGTTTTAATCATTTCAATAACGTTTTTCATTTTTTTAAATGCAAAGCAGCGCTTCAAATTATGTAAAAGCAAAATAATTCTGATATAGTTTACTGATGTTTCATTCAAAATATTTAATCATGAAATTCAACAACGTGAAAACTCTGTCAAATTACGTTTTTGAAAATTCATTTAAATTGCTCAAAAAATGTTCACCTACATTTTTTTCCATTCCAACGATAAAACTTTTCTACACATTTATAGATCCACCCAAAATGCTGTAATATTATTAAGTTAAAATAAAAATTTATGAAAATGATTTGCATATTGGAAAATAATATGGCGCTAGATGAAAGAATATGCAAAAATGACCAGTTTTGCGCATACACTGGTAATTGCGAAGTGAGTTTGTGGGGTACAGCACATACTTGTAAATATCAGTAGACTTTTTTTCGTCTTTAAAACGGTTGAAAAAATAAAAAGGGGAACTAGAAAAAGAAACTGCGTTAGAAAAATCACACGTATAAAAAGTAACGTAGTTGAAACTTTCTTCAGGATAAGTTAACTTATGGGACTAAATTTCCGTGCTGTTCTTTTGTATTTTTTCAAAGGATAGACTCTGAGTTGTTCTAGAAGTATCATACTCTACGCTATTCATGATAAGGAAACAATATGATTAAAAATGTGTCCTCAGAAACTATCAAACGTTAACGTCTTTTAATTAAAACCTCTTTTATTGTCAGAGTAAGATTAAAAGTGACATGTGTTATTTCAAACCAATCAACTGGAATGCAGGACTTAATTTTGCCCGAAAAACACGCTAATGTACTGGAGTAAATTAAATATTTTTTTATCACTTGCTGTATTTTTTTCATTTACCTCTGATTGCATATTTTCTTAGCTACGAACAATGTTCAGTGGTAGAAAAAAATAATCTCGATAATCTAGATGGATTTAGCATACTTACATGATTTGGAAATGATAAAAAGGAAAGGGAAAATGAATAGATTAAAGCTTCATGGTATGGAAAACTATTTCTGTCTTTGGAAATCTCCGCTCGTTTTTGTCTCATGTAAAATTAATAACTTAGCATACTAGGATGTGCTGAAACAAAAATATTATCTTTATTTATAAATGTATTATGTTTAAATTGCCTTAGACAATGCTGCTTTTCTTTGAAGCTGCAGTACCAAATAGTGGCTGGCATCTAACAAGATTGATTTACTAAACGGGTCAGTCTGTTCCTATAGTAAACGCGCTTAGAAGTTTTTAGTTCACCAAAAATATACAAATAATTTGAAATACTCTTTTGCTGAACTGAAGGAACTTATTGTGCATGCATGCAATAATTTAGACAAATCTACACAGGAAAAGTTTTCGAAGAGTACGGACAGTAAAATTTTGTCGCGGCTTCCGTAAAAACGGTGCTTTAGTAAGTTATTCTTTTCTCTGGTCCTATATTATGTATAAGACAACCCGAACCTTTTTGCATCTTTTACTTATATATCATTAATAGAATCGTATTGCTGCAAATTTTGCATCATGATTTTTCTTTTATATTTGTTCATAATCACAAATACTCAGAACATGTAACAAAATGATCTCAATTTTCAAGGGAAATAAGAGCAGGCTTATAAATACGTGGATCAGGGTAGGTAATGTCGTCTGAGTATTGTTTAGGAGGAATGTAGAATTACAAGAAAATTAGGAAGTAGGCGTCTGTGTAGCCTTTGTGTCATTTAAAGCATGGTTACTTGATGATTACAATGGGAAACAAAAAAGAAACATTTTTTTGTCTCAGAAAGAAAAATATGTGATTCTGATAGCATTTCTTCTCCTAAATTCAAATATTATATCGATTTTTCTTCATCACTCAAGGTTTTCGAGAGACAGACATTTATAATTTGAAACACTTTAATATTTTCTACATTCTTAAGTACACAATATTCGAACATTCGGACTCACCTAGAAATTAAGAAATCACGATTTTCTTTTATATTTCCCATGTGGAGTATCCCTCTTGATGGTCTAACAATAATCGGCCAGCATATTAGCATTCCATTTGCCTTGATATCTCTTTTCTATCGCTGAAACCTCCTGATGAAAGCGTTCCCCGTGCTCATCGCTCACTGCACCAAGATTTTCCGGGAAGAAATCTAAGTGCGATTACAGGAAGTGTATTTTTAAGGACATATTACAGTTCAAATTTTTATAAGATGTTATAAGATCATGAACAATATCACGGGAATTTTCCGCCTTTAGATTTCCCAAAAAACTGTGAGTTACATTTTTGAATGCTTTCCAAGCTGCTTTCTCCAGAGGATTTAATAGTTCCTCAAACTTCTCATCATGCATTAGTGATCGTATTCGTGGACCCACAAATATCCCTTCTTTAATTTTTGCTTCACTAATTTTAGGAAACTTCTGTTTTAAGTACATGAAACCAGGAGTATTGCCCATGGTTTTCACGAAATTCTTCATTAACCCTAGTTTGATATGTAACGGAGGTAGATATACATTTTTAGGATTACACAATGCGTCATGTTTCACATTTTTCTGTCCAGGAATGAATGATTCGCGTTTAGGCCATTCTTTTCTGATGTAATGATTTTTTCTGTCCCTACTATCCTAAAGACACAAAAAAATAACAGTACTTTGTGTAACCAAGCTGTAGACCAAGAATAAGTGCAATTACCTTCAAATTACCACAAATATTCCATTCATACACTGCATATTGAAGCTTTGCCAATATAAATTGAAAGTTTTCATATGTTTCTTTCATACTAGCAGAGTGAGCCACAGGTATTGATAGGAATTTATTTCCATTATGCAGAAGCACTGCTTTTAAACTTGCTTTGGAGGAATCAATGAACAAGTGCCATTCTATAGGGTTATGTTCAAAACCAAATGTCTCCATAAGAGAAGAAATGTCATTACAAAATACTAAGCCATTTTCTTCAGAAAAATAGTCTTTACATTGAAAATGACGACTACGATAAGTACATATCTTTGTATTCTTTTGAAGAAGATTCCATCCTTTTAGCCGGGCACCAAGCATTTCAGACTGTTTTTTGGATAACTTTAAATCTCGTATGAGGTCATTAAGATCTTCTTGAGTCAATAAATGAGGCTCAGATTAACAACTTGGTTCAAAAATTGTATCACCACAAACTGTTTCTTCTTCTTCCTTACTTCTATCGGAATCTGAGCTCTCTTCATCTAATGTCATATGTTCTGGAGGCTTTGTTAATGGCAATTCTTCGCTGTGTGAAACTGGTCTCATTGCAGATAAGAAGTCAGGGTACACCACTGTATGTTTTGATTTTGACGTAATCCCTTTAATGTTTGTTAAGCAGAAATAACAGTCAGTGGAGTGATCTTTGGGTTCCCTCCAAATCATAGGGATAGCAAATGGCATGTGGCGTGTGCCATTTTTCCTTTCAGTGGGAAGCCTACTGCACGATAAACAACAGATATGTGGGGCCCAGGTCCTTGTTTGGTCTCTCACTTTACACCTAAAATAAAGTTCATAACTCTTTTTTACTAATGGAGTAAGGTTTCGCCTTTGGAACTTGAGCGTCACTTCACCACATATATAACAAAAGTTGTTATGATGATTTAAACAAGCTGTATGCATTTTGTAACTAACAACAAATTAAAAGAAATAAATTTTTAAATACGTAACATACAACAATCCAGACACAACGCACTCACAATTACGTGTTTACTGGTTCACTACTATCTCACAATTGACATCGTTATAATAAATGCATGCTAATCTAGACCATGTCTCTGCCTGTCTGTTGTGTCTGGTGCCAAAGTGTCTGTACATGACTGAACTTACACAGCAGTAGCAGTGATACCATTTGAGTTAACTCCCGTGGTTCCATCACATTTACAATGCTCTAGAAATTTTTATTTTAAAATGGACAAATGGTCGTTTATTAAAAAAGTATTTAAATACATTAATTGAGATTAAAATTTAAAAAAAAACTGTGGGTAATGGAGAAATTCCGAATACATATTTGAAAACACGATAAAAAACTGCATTAAGTACAACTATTGGTACTCATGAGACAAAAATCATGTTGACCAGTGTTACCCATGTTAGCTTTTCGTATTATTTTTCCATAATGAAAATATAAAACAAAACAATATTTTTGAAAATTTATTTTATCTTTACTTGAAAAATACATTTTCTAAAATTCTTTATATGTATTGCGTAACAAAAGTTTGTAATTAATTAGTATTGCGAAATGAAATAAAACTGCATCCCTACGAAATACATGTTTTATTAAAAGGTTTTCATTTTCTATTAGTCCATAGCATTCTGCTGGCTTATACACAAGCTTACTGATGTATTACAAAGAAATAAAAATAGACAGACAAATATTAAATTTAAAATAGTGTATTTATTAAAGATTATTTAAAGTTTAAAGACGTTCCAATGAAATATTTCATATTTTTCGAGACACATGCATTAGATGTGTCTGTTACTTGAAAAAACAAACCATTTCTGTTTTTAGAAGTCTCCCACGGAGCTACTTGTATTTTATTTATATTCTTTTTTATCTTGACTTATATTTATTAGGTTTTTTTAACATCTGAATTGAATAACTCCTTAATTTATCAGCAATATTATAAAAATATGTGTACATGAATTTAATAAATATGTTTTATAAATTAGTTATCTGCTACAGAAAATCAACTTCAATCAACTAACATTATTTTAATTTAAATGTATTGACAAATGTATCAAAAATCAAAGGAATTCTTTTTTTTCTCGTGCAACGCATAATGTGTAGTCGAGTTAAATTTCATCAATTATTTTCAAAATAAAAAGTAGATGGGAATTCACAAATCGGAAGCATGGTCTTTTTACAATTGAACTAATTTTTTCCCAAATGAATTAGATTAAAAATAAACCACAGAAATTAGATTCTTTGTATTTAAAATTTGTTATATGCAGGAATTACAAGCTAAATGTGATATAAATGTATCATTAAAAATATTCTATTTCTTATTATGAGTAAATTCTTTTTCATTACTTTATATTTTGAGACAAAGTATTACAGTTATTAGAAATAGTAAAAAAAAAAATGCCTTTTTATTATTTAGTTTAGTGCTTCTCAAAATTTCCATATATTTGGGATCCAATATTCCTTCAGAACTTTCATCGCGCCCCTCCATATAATAACAATGTATTTAATTCAATAATACTATACATTGACGCTAAAGGTACAATGCGACTTTAACCTCTTAAGTGCTACCGGCGTATATAAACATCTCACTCAGCCAAAGCGTTAATTGCCCCTGACGTATATATATATATACATCTTTTCGAGGAGCAGTCTTTTCTCTACACTGCTATCCATAAAAGTATACCGAAGGCTTAGGAATGCAATAAAAGAAGCTTGACAGTGTTAGCGAAGGGTTTACTTTTTTCAAAGGGTTTGCTAATTTATTTCCCCCTTCTCCCTTACCCGAATACATAAAATATGCGCCCTATGTGGAAAACGGGACATTGGGGAGTGAATTGCCTAACTTTTAATCGGCAGCTTAGAGATTAATTATAAGCCTTACAAATTTTCAAGATAAGTGTTAATTTTTGTATATAATTTTATATATGACAAGCTCATGGGGTCATTGGTAATTATTGTTTTCCTCAACTTAGTATTGTTAAATTAATTATAAAATACATTTACAGATACATTTATAAGAGTAGGATATCAGCAAAAATGTGTATTTTATTTTTTATTACGTCAGAATGTATTTTGTTTGTATATTTTCTGTAAATTAATAATTTTTAAATGATCTTTTGTTTTTGATTTTTCATTATACTCGCGTCCCCCTCGTAGGGGGCGCACCCTTCAGTTTTAGAAACGCTGCTTTAGTTCAACAAGTCATCACTTTTACATTATTTGTGTACTTATGCCCCCATTATCTTTTAAAGAACAAGTTGCTCTTACTGTTTTTAATTTACCTTAATTAAGCATTATTTACTATTTTGTTAGTTATCTGTAAAATTAACAAATTGTCGAAATAATTAAAACCTCATTAATTTTTTAAAATTATTTTATAAAATAATAGAGATTGTATTTGATATTAATGAAAACTTCTATTATTGTAATGAATTCATTGACTAATTGTTTAATAATGCCACTCTTATAAGACGTACAAGGATAATTGCCAACAAATCTTGTGATTCTGTGTGTGAATCATGATCAAAATATAAGAATGGGATATGAATTGGTTTTCAATTCTACAATTTTACACATCATCCAAACTTTGTGAGCTTAACGCGTCGATAAATTTATTAAGCTACTGCCCCTCTATTCGATGGATCTTCAATGGCATCAAAATTTGGATATATTTCATACAATATTGATATATTATAATATTAATATATTAAATATTAATATAGCAATATTGATATATTAATATATATAGTAATATTGGTTTATTGTAATATCGATATATTGATTGAATTTTTATTGATACATTTTCTCCATAATATAATGCTTGATAAGGAAATGAAAAATAGTTGAATGTTTCTTTTTTTTTTCAAATTAAAGTCGAAAAAATTGCGAAACAAAATCTTTAATAGGTCATGAAATTTTTGATTAATTGTTTATATGTAAAAACTCAAAATTTAGAAAATGGATTTCATCTGGAAAAGGTAAATATACATTACTGTTAAAAACTGAAATAAAATATATATATATATTATAAATATTTTTATATTTTTTATTTTCTACGTGCTTTTATCTACGTCACCGATGTAATATTCTCAAAAATTTTTACGATAAGATTTTTGCCACTAAAAGAAAAACACAAATAAATGGACATTTCTGAAAATTTATCTCTAAATACTCACTAGGCATTCTATCTAAATCGAAAATCGATCCGTCTGACGTTTTCTGAACTTTGCTTTTCATTTGAAATAAGACATTTGGATCAGTTCACTGTTCATACTGTTATTTTATGTCTCGCCTAAACTGCGTCACCTGTTCTTCGATTTTCACAACCCGATTCATTTCCCAGGTGGCAGTCGGTAATACTGGTACGCAAGCATCTAGGGCGATAAAAGTAATGTTCTGTGAAAAGCTTATGGAAAATAAGAAGAATAGCTTAAGTTGCTCGGAGCTATAATATGCTACGAAACATTATGGGAACGGATGTGAAAGTATTCATTTTGAAAACGTAATATATGTTAGTAAATAAAATCTGTTCGTGATCCGGATTATTATCCGCGCTGAAAAAAATAATATTAGCAGTAGTAATACAGTATACTCGTACTTAAAAAAGTTTTAGTTTCGTGTCGTCCTTCTCTTTATTTTATAGCATAATGATTAAAAACATTTCATTTTAAATTTAAATAATTTGGTAATGTTATTTAAATTATTTAATACATTTTTTAATACTTGCTGAAATGTTTCTCTGAAAATTAAAATATATAGTTGTTGTCCTGATAAATTTGACAAAGGTTTTGAAAGGATATTCCAGAAAGAATTGAGAATATTATCCGAACAAATTTTAGCAAGGGTATATGTTAGGGAAACCAAGATTTCACCGAAATCTCTGCCTAATTTAAAAAAAGTTCATTTTATAAAAAGTATTAAATACCTTCAAAAGTTAGTGTTTAAATATTCAATAACGCACTTCTGAGTATGGAATTCAATAGAAAGTAGGTTCAATTAAGAAAATAACTCTTTTCATTAAATTAGAAAAATGAACGTTTATTTACAAAAAACACCATCCATGAATTTTAGCATTAGAACTAACTTTTTTATAGAAAATTCCATATTCACAAGTCTTAAAACAAAATTATTAATTCAGAGATGCTTGATTTTATGAATGCTGTCTTTTATATGAACCTAGCAGTATATATATATTATTGGGATATGTTTATATTGTAAAAAGAAAGGTGATTTTGAAAACTACTACTTTCAAGAAAACTTAATCGTTCTCCTTAAGCTCTTTAAAAAATTAATTTCTTCAAATGTGTTTCATAACTATCTCATTAAATCGTAATTTTTTAAATGATTTTTTTAAAATTTTATGCAAAATTAACATGGCTGTTTTACATGTAATTTCCAAAAAACAGATTTTAAATCATTCTTCATAAATTGATTATAACATTCAAGTCAGATGAATTTCATGATCAGTTACCAGAATGTTTTACTCTTTGGAAATAGGACTTATAATTTATAATATAATCCTTGTAACGTACATCATATTGCATGTAAAGAGATTTTCGGTGTCAGAAAAAAAAAGGAGTGAGTGCTACAAAATTATACATTAATGTTTCAGAACTTACAATAAAAAGCTAGAATGAATTATTTATTAGCAATAACTACTGTTAGTTGTATTGTTGTGACTAATGCCACCTGTCTGACGGTGTCAGATCTATTCACAGTGGCAAAGGGCTAGATGCACGCCTTTCGTTAACCGTAACTTTGAGCACCAAACAGATGGGAGCACGATTTGGCTCAGTTCCACCTCAAACTGAAAATGTTTTAACATATAAGATGAATAAAAGTATAAGATGAATAAGTGTATTCATTTATTTTCCAACTATAAAACAACGAGCTAAGATTAACATTTTGCCTAGGGAGGAAAAAATCATGTTTCCAGAACTATCATGCTGCTTGAAGCGTGGTGGTACAAAATATGTACCAGTTATTTTTAAAAACTTTAAACACCCTTTATTTAAAGTGTTTAATATTATTAATATGTACCAGCATTTATTCAATAGTTATAGTTTTCTGAGGTCTAACCTAAATATTTTAATTATTTCCTTCTAGTGCATTATTTTTGTCAAAACTTCAGCGCATGAAAGAGTTATAGGAGGATTTGAAGACATTTGATGCATTTTAAACTAATTCCTTGTCTACTAAGGTACTTCAATAATTTGATCGATTGCTTATCAACTGCCTATTTGAAGCTACACGAGAATTAGCTATTCATTAAAAGAATTCAGCATGGCCTAGTATAAATATGGATATGAAAATAAAAATGCAAGCTCATCTTGAGCAAATGACTTATGTACATCAATTGATGAGAGTTCAATTACGGGTATCAAGAAAAGTTCCATTTGTTTGGAATTAATGGTTCAGTGTGTTATTGATATCACTTTCTTAAGAATTAACTGCAAACAATTTTTCTTTGTTAACAGAGTGAAGTTCTATATTGACTTTTTACATCAAGAGATTTCAAAAAATAACTTTCGTACAGACGGCAAGATTTTCTTGATTGCTAATTTTCTGATCAATCACGATCTACATCCAGTTTGGAAAAGTTTTAATTAGAGTGCGACTACTGGTATGCTAGGAATTTTATTGACTCCATACAGACTGTTTTGAAAAAGAAAAGAAAGTAGAGTGTAAAGAATCTCAAATTACACACATACATCTAGATCTTAATTAAGACTTCGGAGTAGTATATAAAATTATTTGACATGTTCTTTTTTACACAAAGACAGCTTCATTGCAACGTAAGCAGCTACAAACTTTGGTATAAGACATTTCGCAACGATTTCTTAAAATTAAATTTAAAATGTATGCATTTATATTGTATGCTTATAAAAATCACATGTTTTTATAACAATTATTTATAACTATATGCATATTTCCGGATCAGATCTGACAATACTCTACGTTATAAGGAAATTAAACATTTGGAAGAATTGTTGCTCGTATTCATAAATAATGTTTTCTAAAAGTTTTTCACTTTGTTTCTTGTTAAAAAAAACAGCACAATATTTTACAGGGCAATCATAAATAATATGAATAAAACTCACATTTTAGTTGTCAGTTAATTGTTTTTAATGTTTCTTTTAGCTTTTTAACTTAACCACAAATTTTATTAATTATGTACGTGGTTGGAGAGGCTAGAGCACTTTTAAATTGTAATATGGGTACTTTAGTAAGATAAGAGTTATAAAAGAACTTTAAAAAAAAATAATGGATAGAAATATAAATGCATGCTGCAAATAAAATAATGACATCTTTCTCAAATAATGAGTGATCTTTATATAATTTTACCTTTTTAGAAGCATACGATAGCATTAAAAAACTATGTGAAGTATATTTCATCATATTTCTTCAATGTTTAGCCACATTTATAATTTAACTCCTCTTTCCATTAATAGTATTATTCAAGTTACATTTCGACGTTTGCTGTGCATGGGAAGTGCAGTGCTAGAGAAGTTTCGAGGCTACTGGAGTGACGTATGGAAGTGTCTGGAGAGCACCGTGAATAACTTTGCGACGGTATCCCTACAAGTTGCAACATAACTAAGAACTGAAACTTCCTGACTTCAACTCTCGCCAAGATTTTGCGAATTTGGAATTCAATAAGATGGAGGAGAAGCACACGACTGGCTTCACACTGTGCTTTGGACAGATGAAGAGCATTTCACACACTCTGGCGCTGTTAACACCCACAATTGTCTACTGTGGGCCACAGAAAATCCACATGAATTTGCTGATGCACCCTTGCAACAGCCTAAAGTGACAGTCTGGTGGGCTTCACTGCTTATTTCATAATTGATCCATTTTTTTTCCGAGGAAGTCACACAGACGTGCTTCAAAACAGTTTCTGTCACTGATCAGCGATATGTAGCACTGTTACAGAACAACATTATTCCTGAATTGCAAGCGTGACAGGCACTCCAAACAGTGACCTTTATGCAAGATGGAGCACCACCTCATATTGCTCTGGCTGTGCAACGCCTGCTACACTCGACATTTAGGAAGGATCACATTATCAGTCGCTACTTCAATCACGCATGGCTTCCAAGATCTCCCGATATAATACCCTGTGACTTTTGGCTGTGGAGATTCTTTTAGTCAAATGTGTACCGTGACCAACCAAATCACTAGCTTCACTGAAAGAGGCCATCCGCCAAAATGTGTCTATCATAACGCAATAAATGCTAGTAAATGATATGAACGGTGTGGTGACTCATTTAACAGCTGTACTTCTGAATGATGGAGAGCACATTGAATATTTACTGTAGTACTAATTAACTTTAACTAAGCTTACTTGTAAGTTGTCGGTATTTTTTCATTTGCAAATCATCTTTTGGTGCAATAAAAAACTACAGCATTATGCTCTGTTGGTTGCCAGCAGAAAGATTTTTTTCGTTGCCACACAAACCCCGATTTCTTTTCCATCCATTTGGTGCAAACCGTATCTTTGTATCTTGATTCGTTTTTGAATTATTCAATTTTAAAGTTCGTCCTGACTTTTGGATCACCTGGTATATATATGAACCATAATTCATTATAAAATTTTTCTAATATACAAATATCGATTCATATTCTGTATATTCTTGTCGAGATAAAAATTCTTATAAGTAATAGTTCAATAGTTGGTATTTATCAAACATCTAGTTATGAATCTTAAATATTAAAGAAAAATAATATAAAAAAGGCCTTTTCGTTTCAAAACTTATCAATTCTGATACTTTTTACAGCGTATTCTGGGTAGTTCTTTTGTAAAAAAAAAGGTTCTTGTATTCGTAGCTAAAAAATAAGAAAGTTATCGATTGCCAATTGTTTTTTTTTAAAAAAATGATTTGGCTATTGCAAAAAGAAATAAATACCAATTTTGAAAATTCACTTAAAGTAGTTGTATTCATCAATTTACTTGTAAGTAATGCACTAGTCTGCCTTTTTTTAAGAAATGAATATTGAAAAAAAAAGGAAAACATTTTTTTGGATGTGTCAGTATACTCGGAAACATCAAACAAATGAAGAAAGTAAAAAATGAAGCACTATTTATTTTAAGAGTTTCTTTTGACGTCTCGAATTCCCTCAAGTGTATACTTCTACTTTGATTTTATCAAATGAAGACATTTTTTTTCATTTAGTACTCTAACTGAACTTCTCCATTTTTTGTTTTTTCTGTCACAATTTCGAAGAAATTTGACATTATCAGTTTTCGTTAAAAATCCAAATAAGACACTATGTTTGCCAAATAAAAAAGATACTATATCTTCGTTTTCTATCACACATTCTTACTTGTTTACAAAGTATTTTCAATTTTATCAAACTTTGTGGAGGAAAAATAATGTTCAATTTTAATCAAAAGAAAAGTGTTGTGTAATATTTTGTAGAAACAAAATCTTTCTTTTTACTTCAAAGTGTCACCTCAAGCAAAGTTTCTTAATTGTTTTTTTAGCAAAAAATTGTCTTTGTATTTTATAACATTGAATATAGGTATATTTTAACATATAATATTATAAAATTATTATTGAACAACTTTACAATAGTCATTCTTAATAGATTAATGGTTTGTTTGAGCAATATAAGCTTAAGGGTGCTATTATTAGGTTTAGTTTGATTTTTCAAAGTTGGTTTTTCCTACATTTTTCTCTTACAATGTTATGAAGAAATAATCTGCTGAATAGGAATGTTTGGATGCGTAAAGCAAACTTTACCCTAATTCACTTCTCTAAGTCGGTAAATTGATAAATTGACTTTTTATATTATTTCTTACAATCTGGTTTATTTATCCAGTTATTATTTAACTATTTTTCTTTTGTAGAGAGTAGAGTGGTAGAGAGAGAGAGTATATTACCTATTTAATATACCACATTTAAAAATTCATACACGGAGCGCATTTACCGCAAATGAGCTTGCAACATTGGTATTTTAAAATAGGTCTTAGGTATTAATTTTGATTAATTAAGATACATTTAACGCATATAGGTTAGTTTTGTATTACAAAAACTTCTTTTTATCATCTATAAATTATTTATGAGCATTTAAGAGATGCTATCTTACCTTAAAATAATTTTAATAATCCTAAATCCATGTACAGCATGCAATTTAAATAGTATAATATGTTTCTCTCAAAATTCCTCTATTTAAATTAATTTTCCTCATTCTTTGTCATTAATAAATATATAAAAATTATACATATGATAATCTTGGGATTAATAAATAAATATTTTTGTAAATGTTACAACAGTTATTGATTCATATATATTTTTTTCCCACAGCAAAAACATTATGGGCATTATGAGTAAGTCACTAAATATTACCGTACATATTCACTTGATATCAATTTATTATGACTCATGGAATGGACTTTTCTTAGACGTTTATCGCGTTATATATACATACTTTTACAATTTTCACTAACTATAATGAATGTTTATAAAACGGAAGTATTGAATTACTCTTGCTTATACTAAGTTCTTTAAGTATCTAAGGCAAAAATTTATGTAGTAAATATTCTTAAAATTGGAACCTAATCATATACCTTAACCTGTTCGAAAACATTTTTGAAGGAAATTTCTGTAGATGCATTGATTTTGTTCTTTCAAATATTTCGTACTGTTCCCCCAATACAATTTACAAGAAAAGGACATACAATTACAATTTTCTGATTTCATTTTGCGTTTAGACATATGATATATAACTAATTTTCAATCTATGTGATGTGTATTTTAAAATATCAATCATTACCAAGTGATATTTGGTCTAAAGAATGTATGTGAAATTGATTTCGGCGTCATTTCAAGAAAAGCGTTTACTCGTATTTCGTGATTTAGAAAATCGTCCTATTTGGTAAAAGCCCCATTTTTGCGTAAGAGTGTTTTGCTTTATGAAACAGACCTTCGTGTCTACAGACTGTCTAGTACAGTTATAGCATACTGATAAGGACATAAGGGAACAGGCGCCTTCGAGGAGACATTGAAAGCAATTATCTTGAGACTGTTGCTATTTTTAGCTCGTTCAGTTAAATTCTACAAACGAAAAGCAAACGATGTGATTTGTTTCTTGAAATTGTAGTAATTTCTTTTGATGCAAAAAGAAAAATATATGTAATATTTAAGCTATATTAGGTAAAAAAAATAAATGATGTGATTATATTTAATATGATTGCAACGAAACATTCCATCCTATATTTCTATCGGGCCACATCGATAGTTAGTTTAAAACTATATCTGAATTCTAGTTTCATAAGTGCTTTTAAAATATTTATTTGATCTGTTTGAACTGTTGAGAGCCAGACTGCTTTCGGCAGCTAATTCCACTGATGAAAATAAATATTGTAACCATTTCCAGTTAACTGTTATCTTAATATTTAAAAAAAATAAACTAACTATATTCCAGATGCAGCTGGAAAAATGAGACAAATGACAAAAGACAAACTGATTTTTTTTATGAAAGTTAATACTCTTGCCTTACTTAAGATGTTTCTAATGTTTGTAGAAGTCTACTCAATAAAATAAAAATGTCTGCAAAATTTCACATTTAAAGTTTTGATAATTCAAAAAAAGGAATTTCCGTATATAACCTTCCCACCAGCCGCCTTGTAGGTGGATTTTATGAAACCTTAGGTTTCTGCTTAACGTAAAAAACAAATCCAGGCAAAATTAAAAGTCTGTAGATCTAATAATTCCGGATCTTTTGTGATGAGTTAGTGAGTGAGACGCTTTTTTCTTACATATTTGTAGATAAGTTTTTCATTTAAGTATATGCGTAGCTTTGTCTCTGACATGGAGGTGTCCTTTTATCAATGGTTACGTACTAAAACAGTTTATTTTTTAACACGGTAGAAGACGCGCACTCGATGCTTTAGTTAGTGGTCGTGCGGGGTGACGAGTCTCCTAAATCCATTTTATTATAATTATATTTATTGTACATGATAAAAATTGCAATGCAAATGAATATTTTAGCTATGAAAAAGTTACTTACCTACTTGTAAGAATTTTTCAATTTTCCATTGATAATTTGAGAAAAAAATCGAATCAATTGAACTAAAATCTTTCAAATGTGCGTGACTTAAATAAAGGACACAAATCACAAACACTTTTCACTAACACCACGGGAATTATATTTCAGATAAAACTGACATATTTTTTTCAAGTTAGTGTAGTTTTATTGTCCCTTGATAATCGACAAATAGCCTGTTGAACTTTTTTTTGCTTGAGTCTCTTTAATAGGGCGCAGTGTGTCTTGGGGTACACTTGTGATTTTATCTCTTTCTTGAGATGGAGGTTCTTGTTGGTTTTTTGCCCCTTTCAATGTAAAGTGGTTAATCAAATTTGCCTTCCGTGTTACAACTAAGTCGCAGAGTGAAAAGTTCTATGGAGGTTAACCTTTAATTTTTTCCGATAATGAACCATAGAGCTTTATCAACCCCTTAAGTGCCATTGTCGTCTAGCTCAACCAGTGCGTTAAATTCCTCAAACGTATATATATATATATATGTGTGTGTGTGTGTGTGTCTTTCCGAAATACGATCCTCTTCTTTAAGCTGCTATCAGTAAATATATTCCGAAGGCTTTGGAATGGAATAAAATGACCTTGATAGTGTTTGCGAAGGATTTACTTCTTTCAGAGAAAAAGTCGCATATTTGGGCCTTTTATCCACCTCTCCTCCGCATATACACCACATACGCGCGATTGCATGAAAAACGGTGGCACTGTGAAGTGAATTAGGTAATTTTTAATGGGTTAAAGAAAAAAATACAATAGTTCCTTTTCATCTGCTTTGTGAATAGTGCACGCCTCAAATCCGTCACAAATTTCACTAAGAGCTTTTTTTTATCCAGTCTTTTTTTTTTCCTTGCATACTTACTGATTTTTCATCAATAAGAATATCCCTACCTTATTTATTTCAGGAAAATACACTCCATATGAAAAAAACTCCATTTACAGATTGTATCAAAATTAAATAAAAACACGAACTAAATAATATTATAAAACACAAATGTAAATATATAAATAATCAGCAAGAATATTTACCTGCTCTTAGTGACCAAAACCAATTACAAACTACTGTGTCAATGTAAAACACAATGGGTTTTATAAATTTTACAGTCTTAGAAAGTTTATTGAAAAATTAACATTTATTATTTATTGTGTGATGGATCTGTACGGTTCCTTTCACTAACTCCTTGGGGATTCTTTTAGGGAAATATTTTTCTCAACCAATTTTAACCGATGGTAAGAAAACGTAATTATGCTAATTAAATTTATTATATAAGTTCTGTATTCGCGAGTGTTGAGAGTTACAGAGCGGAGTATCGTGAGTTATTGCAGTGCGGAACTAAATTTATAAAAGTGCATATTGAAGATTTCCCAGTGGGGATCGGATTTGATCCCGACACGTATAAACGTTCAAGGATTCAACAGTAGGACTTCGACTTTTCTAGAATACAGGTATTGTAAGCATTATTTAAATAGAAGTTAGAAGATAGCTTGTAGTGCGAGGCTTAGTTGAAATAGAACCTGTATAAATTATCGTAGAAATCCATTGAGTGTCCGTAATATTATCCCCAGGCTAACTGGTCTCACCTTCGCGTTCTTAATTTTGATCAACAATTGGATTATTATTATGCTTGCTTGATATTTTGTGACAGTAAAATAATTAGAGTGAATCATGTCGACTGGTTATTCAGTTCTCCCCACACATCTAGCCGGGTCCGGGAGTAGACAAAGGGAATTAAGGGGAAGAAGGAACAGACACACACTACAATTTATTTCTTCTTAATTCCTTAGCTCATGCTTTCAATTTATTTATTTTTATTTAACCCTAAATTTTGTTCCACTTCTTCAAATCTATAAGCTTTTGAATTTTTTTACGTGAATTACACATTATTGTTTAACAAAAATTATCTTCATTTTTAAAACTGTACCAAAAAAACTTATATAGTTATAACGCACAAGTATAAAACTACACTTCTTTTGCTCTACAATATTGGCAAAAGTCAAGAATTCACACAATATCCACCCACTCACCTTTACGGGTTATTCATTCACATTCGCTGCAAAGTACATTAACTGAAGATAAATTTTTTTGATGCTTGCAGTGTGCCGTAAACGTTATCCTGTTGCTTAAGAGCATTGGATTCCCTTCAATGGAGGCAGAATTTAATCATCCTCAGTGCGTCATCTACGCTACACGTTGTCCTGAAAATGGAATTGATATGACCTGCTATATTACTTGAAGGCGTTCCACAGCATGATTTCATATTTCCACGCAGTAGGGCTCTCTACAAATGCACTTGGAATGGATTCATCAGTACATCGGCACCATGAGTGCAAGCTACTAACAACAAATTGGCAAGGATTGTTCTAGTCTATAAAAGAATATTAAAGATATCTTTCTGCGAAATGGCGGCAGAAGTGGCTTTCTGGGCTGATACCATTTGCCTTCGGAAGCTTTGATGTACACCTGCTGAAGTAGCTCTAGATTTATGGATTCCTTTGTTAGATTTCCTTGTACCAAATACATTTGTTACAACCGTGCATAATTAAGCTGTACAAATTAATGCTGAATGAGATTAAAAGTAAAGATCAACCTGCCCTTCGCAGTCCTGTCACTATATCTCTCCTAAAAGTTTCTATCTGCTGGATCTACTTCAGTCGGTTGTTACCTGGCTTTTTTGGGAACTTAAGTCTGCTGAATTCACAAGGGGAGGGCACGAATAAGGAAATTCATTTTGGAACGAGACCTGGTGTAATAGTATTATTCCATTAGGATGTACAACCCTCAGTGTATTAGCGCCAAATGGCCAGTGAATTCGGAGAAAATAACTTTCGAAATTCATGCTTAGCTTTTATACAATTAAAAATTAATTACCTCCTGAGACACAGTAGCATAGTAGATAGTGCACCAGCTTTCTACGCTGGTGGATAGGTTCGAGTCTTGCGATAAACTTTTTTTCCAATTCATTTAATTATTTTTTTAAATGAAAGTATTTTATTATTAAATATTTTACATAATAATAAAATAATTAAAGTAATAATAAAAAATAAAGAGAGTGAAAGAGAGAAAGTCATGTATTATTTTTATTATATTAATTCTAAGATAATTAATTGAATAATAATAATAATAATAATGTATTTTATAAATTATTTAAGTTATATAAAATATTTTATTTATATTAGTTGCATTTCACATTTTAAAACTATTTGTAACTAATTTTTATTTAAAATATCATTTAATATTTATTATAATATATTTTATTATAAATATTATTTATTAATCTGAAATAAAATCATAAAATATATAATAAAATTACAGCAATTATTTTACTATATAAAATTCAAAATAATTACATAAAATATCATTTAATATTTAATAAAACTTTCTTAAATAAATTTATTTAATTTTAAAAAATAATTAAAATAAATTGATCACTCGATTCAAATTCGCGTAGAAAGTGCGGGTTCGAAAGCTACGCGGGTGGATCCTATCCAACCGCGTAGAAAGCAGGTGCACTACCAACTATGCCGTTTCGTTGTTGGATATCATTAAAACTTAATTCTATAAAATCTAAACATGAATTTCGAAGGATATTTTCTCCGAATTGACTGGTCATTCTGTGATTATACTTTGATGTTTGAACATCCTAATGGAGTACAACTATTACATCAAGTCTCGTCCCAAAATGAATTTCCTTAGTCGTGCCCTCCTCTGTCAGTACAAACAAATTCTGCAATTTATCTTTCTGGGAGTAGTGAAGGCAAAAGAGACGGAAATTTCTCTTTTGCCACTTTTTTTCAACTAGAAAACGCGAACCGGAGCTCTGTTCATTCCATATTATTTGTATTAGTTTGACAAGAGTGCAAGTTCTAAAATTTGTGTAATTTTCTGATAGTCCTTTCTTCATTTTGCACTTACATAATTATGGAAATATATACATAACAGAAAATCGTTGCATCAATAATTTGTCAGCAGGGAATGAAAATAACCACGCAAATTGTGTCACATGATTTGAATGTTTCATTCAGAAAATCTATCTAGATCTAAAAGCGCCAATAAAGCATTGGACTACCTCAGACCCAGATGAATGATGTTATCATACGGGGAATCGATTCCTTCAATATGTGGATATCCTCCAGTCAGATTCTTTCGATACACGTTTCAATTATCGAGTTAGATTGGTCTAATCCATCGATGATCGGAATGCCTGTTTTCCTCAGAACCCACACAAAACATATTGAGAGAGTTCCAGGAGAGAGTTTCAGAAACACGGAAACAAGGGTGGAAATGCATGCTGGAGGCGGCTGTTATTTGAAAATAACTAGAAATTATTAAATAAAGAGTGAACAAATATATATCTTGAAAATCTTTACTGAAAAGTCCCTTTTTATGTATTAGTACATTTCTTGAAGTATAGCTAAAATCCAGTTTAATTTTTAAAGTATTTTTGAAACTTAGAATCATGAAATATAATTTTTACTTGAATATTTGCCTAAACATCTACTGTTTCTAAATTGGTTTAAAGAAAAAAATAATAATTTTAATAATATCTTCTTTATCATCTATTATCCCGAAAGTTATTTTTTTTTATTTTCTGTAAATTTGTCTTTTAGGCTAGAACTGTTATTTCAAAGGCATTTATAAAAGATGCAAATCAATGAAGGAATTTGTAATGGTAATATATTGGTTATAATCAAGTTAATTAAAAGTATTTGAGGTAAATTGTGTTATTAAAAACTTTTGCTACAAAAAATAAAATCTGAATACCTTTTTTTTTCTTTCCCTAATATATGCCTGAATATAATTTAAAACGTCTGCTATCTTAATAAGCATAGTATCGATCTTTCCCATTCCAAATGAAATCCAGACCTTAATGAAATAAGATGCTTTAATGTTTAACTTTGTATCATTGTTATTTTCCATTAAAAACAAAAGTAAAAAGCAAAACCTAATATTCGTAAAATATATATTCCACGTAAAATTAATAACGTTTATTCAATTAACTTTTATCTTCAATTCAAAACAACTCATGAATTATTTTTCCAATAAAAAAAACTCATATTTGTGTTTGAGGATTTTTTATTCCAAAGGTAATAATTCCTTTTTGCTAAATTTAAAAAAAAAGCAATTCTTTATTGATGCTGAAAGTTTTTTGCTGATTGCCTTTGAAATATTTAGCTTTCTTAATTAATGCATTATTTTTTTCGAGGTGATAGAAATATCAAGATAAATTTATTCGGCTTGAAAAAAAGTCTGCTTTCAAAAGAATATCCAGAAAGATTATTTTTTAAAAAAAAATAATGTATTTATCTGTGTTTAAAAATAACAACATTCTTTGGAGAATTATTCAACCTTTAGTTTTTTTATACTTTAATTTTTCATATTTGAAATTAAACTGTTAATCAAGGTATGAAAAATGAATAAATTTAACATGTTTTTATTTGCATAATAGTTCTAATAATTCTATTTAGCTTCTAATTTTTTTTAATCTTAGTTTCACTTTCACCTTAATAGAGTTTAATAGAATTTATTTAAAGACTTGATAAGTTGATTAAAATGTTCATTTTTAACATCAAAAAAATTTATATCTATCAAGGAAATCAAACAACACAATATTTTACTTAGGAAACAAAGCTCATTTGAATTCATTTAAAAGTAAAAGAAATTAATTTATATTTTTTTTACTTCTTAAGCACTTTTAACAATCTTTCTTTCAATTTAAAGATTTTCTAGTAATTATATATTTATTTAATTTTCAAGCTCCCTAAAATAAATCAACTAAATAGGAGAATTTTGTTCAAATATTTTTTAGAAAACTCATTTCATAATTTCATAATCAAATACTTTTCAAAAAAGCGTCGTCTGTATCATAAAAATTTATTTTGGATTCAAATTTTTATTAAATTTTTCTCTTTTATTTGAAATTAAAATGTTAATTTCTGTCTCCGAAATTAAAAATTCTTTAGAAATTACAAATGCAATTTTATTAAGGTAAGTATTAGTGTCTGAAATTACAGCGATTCTTAAAATAAAATTTATTTAGTTGTCTTTTCTTCCAATATTTGAATTTTCAATTGTTACTCCACTTAGAATGATGTTGAAAGTTTGAAAAATATTTATTCTAACAGTTAACGAATATTTAAAAACTTTAATAAACGATCTGTAAAGTTAAGAACTTTTAGTTAATTTAAAACATGTATCATATTTCAATTTTTATTGATTTTTAGAATATATATTTTTAACTGACAAAATAAGGATTTTGTTCTAATTTTCCAAAATGTCATTGCATTTGAAGAAAATACTTATTAAGAAAAATCCATAATGATTTGAAGGTAATTAAATATTATGGTGAATAATTAATTAGTTATATTTAATAAAGGAAAATTTCAAAAACATACTTAAATTTTATGAAGAAAATATACTTTAATTTTTAATTACCTTAGAAAATGTATTCATTAATTATGGGTTGAATTGAAAATTCACTTCTGGTCATCGAAAGTCCTGATTATTTTGAAATTTATATTAAAAATTCAGTATATGGGTTATTTTACATGTAAGTTTTATTTTCAGTACATATACAATATTAGGGGTATATTTGTTATTGAAATGCAGTTTAAAAATGCGAAAATTTAATTTAATATTTTTTTATAAATACTTTCAATACTTAAACTATTCCATTCATGAATTTTTAATTTCTTCTAGTAAAATTGGCAACCATATTAGCGGAATTATTTCAAATTACTATTCAGAAATATTTCATTTTTTTCCGTAACATTAGTTTGGTGGATACGTATATTACGAAATGAAAAATAACATTAAATTATGTGGGGAATAAATATTGTTATTTGAAAATTAAAATGCCATATTTACTAAATGTTAATCTTCTTTGGGGATTCACACTTTTTATGTGACTATTTCACCTTAATTTGAAACAGTTTATAAATATCAACAAATGTTACTGATGATTATTTTATATAACTTTTTTTTATTTAAGAACTGATATTTTCAAAAAGATATGTTCTATATGGTTGCACAATTTTTTTTTACTAAACTACTGATTTCTACAAGTGTAGTTCTATGAGTGTACTAGTACTTAATTAACTAGGGTTAAGAAGATTCCAAGATTATTTTACTGAATGCACTTGATTTCTATCAACTGACGATTTCTTTATTAACTTCTCCATAATAACCAATATAATACGTGACTGAAATCACTCTTACTTCTTCTTCGATCGATCGACTTCCCATTTTCTGGAAAAAAAATTATATTTATTATAGATCATGAATATTTTATTGCGTTAATTGGCATAGTTTTTGAATGGTTATTATTCAACTTAACTATTGAAAATTAAAGTTCAACTATAAATATTAAAAAAATGTATGTGAATGTAGTATTTAATTAGCTTACGATTTAAGGAAGCATACTTTTCTTACGTTCAAATATCGCGTTGACTTTTTCTTCCTTTTTCAAGAAAAATTGTCTTGCTTTTATGGATAAAACAAGTGCAATTCGTTTGAGATGATTTTCAATATGAATATGCTTATCATCGAACAAATATTAATTTTTTTCCAATGTTGATATTCTCTGAGTTGAGAAATAGTTGAGCCCAATGAATTTTTCACGAATTTTTTTTTATAGATAAAAGGATGGAGTCATAAAAAGTAAATTCCGAAGATGTCTTTGAGAGAGGAATATAAAAATTTTGTATATTCTGCCTTCTTATGCATTTGTAGAGTCTCATGAATATTGTTATAAAGAAATTCGAACTTCTTTGAGAATGAAATTGCAAATAAATATATAGAAGTTTTTTAGACTGTTCTCTCTACAAGTTTATGGCACGTGGATTTAATTTCCTATTAAAATTTTTAGAGATACTAAAATAATTTTATTTGAAATATTTCCTAAAGGACAAGTTTTGTCAATCAGTAAAAGTACTTTAAAAAAAAAAGAAAAAAAATCTCACTTATCTATAAGTTTAATATTATAAGTCAGAAAAATTGCAAATTACAGGAAAGAAAGACAAAAACAAATTAAAATGTTCACTAATTTACTGAAAAAGTTTAAGATAGATTTGATGTTATTAATTTAATTGATTTTCATTCCAAATTAAAACTACTAACCTAAAGAATTATGTATTAAATTTATCACAAAATTTAAGCTAGCTTTGCTGCAAAACTTGTGTGTGTGTGCATGTACTAACATGTTATAAATTATACACTTTGAGTATTATTTTTCTTTCTGTTATTTTTTTCTACAGAATCTGACCAAAAATTGTCTGTTGTAAAATTCAAAAAGTAATTTTCTAATGTGCACACACACACACACACACACACACTCTTCTCTCATTTATACATAAACAAATACACACACACATACATACATATATATATATATATACATATATATATGTAGGAAAGGAGTGCAAGTTTTTTATTTACTTCTTTTGATTTTTATGTAAGAGATGCACCACTAATCGAAACCACGTGAGTTTAGCTGCGCGATACGATGAGTTCATGTATTTATAAAGGGGCCAGAAAAGAAAAACTGAGAGTTGCACCAAAGCTTGAACGAAGGCAGGTCAGAGGAAATCGCTCTCTCCATTGTTTTGAGAAAGATACGTGTTTCGTAATTAGTATGGTGTTATCTCGAATTATTTAAAACCCCTTGTAAATAGTAAATGTTTCAGTTGTGTTATTAATAAATTAAGTTATTTTAACTCTGCGTGCTTATTTTAACATTAAAATCGAACCTTCCCTAGACGCCGTCCCACATATATATATATTGTATTATAAAAAAAGGGCAGATGGTACAAGTGTAAAATTTGCATTTGTACGAAAGAAAGAAAATCAAGAGCATTTAGGTGCAATCGAACAACACAGGGAGGTGAAAATGTATCTCAAACTCTATTAAACGAAAAATACGGTGTTTATCATTCAGAAATCGTATTTAAATGTACGTTGCTTATGAGAAGATCATGTTATTTTTGGTATAAATGAAACACACGGCTGCCATTAAGTATCGGTATCCGATAATGATAAGAATGTGACATATAGTGAATGTAAGGAATCCTTCTGTGATATTTTTATTTTCATTGGCCAGAAAACAACGACGACCATACGAATATAAAATTGTTCGCTTCAGAAAGATGAATTTTCAACGAGCTGAGGTATCTCAACATTCTGAGAGGATGGACTTGTTGTCTTGTCAGTCTTTCAACATCATAGCAGCCGTATCACAGAACTTGTTGTAAGGAGCTATATCCACATGTGCTTAACAAAGACAAGAGAACGTATTACTATTATACGAGTAAGAATTAATTCAGAATTATTACTATTATTTTTAAATGTCTCATTTTTACACCAGGCATATAATGCGTACGTGTCAATTTCAAGCTTACTTTTTGTGTTAAAAGTACGCGTTATACGCTGCATTTTATGATAATGTTTTGCGGGATCTACTGAGCTCTAGTGGTACATCGTTTAATTAATAAACATAAACACTATAATGGGTTCTTATATCTTGAACTTATATTATTTATTTATTTTGTTTAATACACCTTGGAACATAAACAATTAGCACATTTGTTATTAAAAATACTGTTTAAAATAGAAATATAAAAAATAAAATTGTAATAAATAAATATTAAAATTGTTTAAAATAGAAATATAAATTCAAAAACTTTAATGACACATTTAATCGAATATGCAGAGCCTTAAATCTGACAAACATAGATAAAATGGGCTTGCTATTTTTTGTAGCCACTAAATTTTAACTAAAAGTTAAGAGTTACTCCATACAAAGTTAATAAAAATGTTTTTACTCGAAGTATTTCTGTATAATATGTATGGTACGATTAACCAAAATCATCAATTAGCAATTATATATGTTATATGTATATAAAATATATCTATATACTGCTGTTTTTTAAACTTTTACTTAGAGAAAAGCAAAGATATACGCATTTTTCAAACACCAGTAAGATTTTTGTCGTATTTTTTGTGCATATATTTTGTTCTACATAATATGCACATTTTCTGTGTATAATTTAACTGTGCATAATTTTTAAGAATGCTTTATTATACAAAAAGTGGATAATAATAAAAATTACCCAACTTTATTTCAGTTTTAAACTTATTGATAGAACTAAAATATCTACTCTTACAAAAGTTTAAAAAATAATTTTTAAACTTAAAAGTTTGGATTTCAGTTAGAGTTATCAAAAGAAAATTATTAAATACTTAATCATGCAAGTTAAGAAAATAAGCAAAACGAATTTTTTCTCACATAACTAAAATGCAACTTCAAAAATAAAAGTATATGTACTATAAATTTAATATAAAAAAGAAAAAAAGTAAACAGTATTACTTTAAACTGAAATTATCAGTAAGTTTTAATAAATTAAAGTACACGATTAATTCTAGAAATTTAAATTAAACCATTGATATTAACCAAAAAAAAAACTTTTATTATTCTATCAAACGTATTTTGTACAAGAAATATTGATTTCTATTATAAATTTGCACAGTTAGAAATAATTACAGAATGTTAAGTAATTACTGAGTGACACTATTGAAATTATAATTAAAACAAAAATAACAATAACAATAATATGTGTATAATAACAAAGTATCTATAAAAAACTCAAAATCTTTAAAGTTATTCAAATTTATTTCTACATTATTCCACCCAATATGTCTGAGCCCAAAATAATTGATGTGTTAAAATGTTCCAATTATTTGGGACAAATGATAAAAAACGATTTTTTCTAAAACCCTAGCTTTTTATCATTACATACCTTATAAGTAGACAGAAAAATCTCTGTATTAGTATGAAGTATGTATTTCTATAGCAGAAATGACCTCTTCAACTCGTCTTAGTATTGACTCTACTAGTGCAGCGCAAATGTTCTTAACTTTATCATCTTGGAAACACACTTGTACAGCACTTTCCACACACTTTTTGTACTACACGTTTTGTTGTCTGCAACTCATTTTAGCTGAACAATTCTTGAGAATATGTCATAAATTCTTAATAGTATTTAGGTCTGGTGAATTACCTGGTTATAAAAGCACTTTTATTTAATTTTCCAACATAAAAGTCTGGACCAATTTCGAATTATGACAAGAAAGTCATGTTGAAATGTTGCATCAAATACTTCCATGAATGCAATACTTCTACTGCGTAATATTTCTATGTACTTGACATGATTTATAATGCCTTTAAAAAGAACTATGTGTTTCCAATATCATCTGTTGTGAAAAAAAACCCCAAAACATCTGTTTTGAAGGATGTGTTACAGTCTGTTGGATATGATCTGGTAGAAGAGTTTCATTTCACTTAGTCTAACTACACTTCATTTGTATCCCTTCTCAAATAAATGCGTTTCATCGCTGAAAAATAACTTCTAGTTGTTAACAGTCCAGGATCGATATTTTTTCCTATGCTAAACGTTTTTCATTGTTTTTTGAGATAGAAATTGCTTTTTTCTCTGTCTTGATGCTTTACGGCTAACTTCCAGAACTGTTTTCTCTACAGTTGAAGGACTCACTTCAACACCATAATCCAATAAATCCCTTCGAAGGTCTATGCTTGTCTTACTTTGATTTATTTAGCTATTTTTTATTGGAAATTTACCAGATCTTGGAGTAACTTTCCGTTTGAGCCCACATTTTCCTCTTAGTTTTTGAGACGATGTTGAGGAATCTTGAAATGTTCCTAAAATTCTTGAACAACTTGATTTGCCCACAAAACTTCCTTAGCTGTATCTCTCACAGTCATAGAAGTGTGTTTATGAAGAGCGATTATTTTAGAATGTTTCGTTTGAATGTTCCATCTCTGAACAAGCAAAAGTAAAATGTGTTAAGTGGAATGCAAAGTTATAACCACCAACTACCATACTGAAAAACTCATAACCGAGCTACTAATGTACTAAAACCAATTAAGCGAGTGACTTATAATCAAGGTCGAGCCTTCATTTTTTTTCTGGGCAGATATAACTGATTTGAGGTGGTTCGGGGCATAACTGGTAATGACATACCAACTAAGACAAGAAAAAAAAATGTTTGTCCCTATTAATTCGAGCATTATAGTATTTTCATTTCGAAGTTTAAATAACTGATTAAATATATCTAAGTTAGTAGCATATCTTATTCTTATTTATCACCGTATATACTTGTTACATATGTAATTTAATTCTCGACATTAAAAAAATGAATATTTCAGATATCGGGATAATCACTAAAATATTTTTTAAACAATAATGATCTCAGGGAATTTACGAAACAAATTATGTAAGATAAAACTATTATTTCAAAACGCAGTCTGATAGTTCTCTATATCAAACAATCTAAATCTATTGAATTGGGTTTACGAACAAATGTGGAGTCCTATTCTATTTCTCACGATATAATGGAAAGAACTTGTTTCCGTTATTGAGTAATCAGAAAAGGAACTTATTTTATTTCCTAAGGTTTGTTTTAGAATAACATTATCTAGCCTTACAATTAAATTGCTACATTTACCTAAATCAAGTGGGTATTCGGAATGGTTAGCGATAGAAAAGATACGCGGATCAATTCAAATGATAGCCTTTACTTTTTCGACGAACGAGTTTAAGTCATAAACGATAACGATTCTAATCCAAGGTCTAATATTGCAAAGTATTAATTGTATAAGAAAAGTATAAAATTAGAAAGTATCTAAATGTTTTCTCTAATCAAAAATCAAAAGAAACCTAGATAATTCAAAATGTATAATATTTGCAGACATTTATAAATACAGCCATGGTTTTAGATATGTATGAGAAAAAACACACATAAACAAAATATATTATTTATATACATTATTAAAATTTTTTCATTAAAATTTTAAAAAAATACTTAGAGATAACAGGACATTTTTCTTTAAAATTATAATTATCAGTCGGGTTTGTGTGTGTGCAAGTGGGAAAAAATTTTGAGCATAATATTGTTAAAATATGTATTTGATAACCACAATAATATGTATATATATATATATATATATAGCTTGAAACTATAAACCTTATCGTAGAGAGACTAAAAATAAAATTATTATATATATATATATATATATATTAAAATAATATTTTATTTTTTTAGGAAAGGGGGAATGTTGGTGCCTTCAAACTAGTTTAAACCCACTTATTTGGTCCTAAGTCTGAAATTGCTTTTTGACTCGTTAGGTTCTTTTTTGTATTTTTTTTTATAGATTCGTTCTTCATTATTTCTTTTTTATTACGTTATTTCTTGTTATGTTCTTTGTTTTCTACTTTTTTGTTTTTTGATATATTTTATAAATTTCTTCCATATATAACTATATTCCAAATGTATTCCTGCACTTTAAGAAAACTTTAATCAATTAAAAAGTGAGAATAAAAGGGAATTTCCCCTAAAGCTCCAATTACTAATTTCATATCTAAAATCAACGTATCCAAATTTAAACTAGTGTGTTTCTATAAAATTAACGGCGTTTTTTTCTCTGTTTATATGACATAAAATCAATTTATTTCTTTTTTCTCTATTGGCTTTCTTACTTTTTTCTTTCCCATTGCTTCTAAAAGAATATTATTCTGTCTTATAAACTAGAAGAATTTTTTTAGTTCTTATATATTTGAACACATAAATCAACTTCCAAAAATATTTGTGAACACGCTGAAAATAGAATCGATAGAAAAAATAAACCAATTTCAGTGAACCGACAGAAATAAGATTGAACATCCCTACTATGTTGATATACCTCTTCCCTAACTTCACATCCCGTCATATAAGGGATTTGAATCTTCTAACCTGTTTAAAAAACTCTTTATATATTCTCACTGAATTGATAATTCACCTTCTTTAAGTCAATACTGTATCAATCAAGATCTGCCTCTTACACGTAGCAAAAATATGGCTCGGAGAAGTAGATAAAAACACTATTTTTCTCACCTAATCGATCAAATGCATTTTATGGAGAAAAAGATATTCTAGAAAAAAACGATATAAATCATTGAATGTATTGAGGGAAAAACAGTATCTACACCAAACAAAAAATTGAAGCACTGAAAAATACAGTTTAATAGATGGGATTAAATTACATTAGAAAAATATACTTAGAGAGGTAATTGTAATGCAAACAATAAAAAAGACAATAGTAATACACGCACATGTTTGTGTAAATGACTCATCAACACAGGTGAATCTAAGATAATGTTGTGAAATGGAACAAAAATAGCTAATTAGGATGTATGATTTTTTAAATAGTCAACTTTCCTGTTAATAAATCTCTCGTCCTCAACCCTGAGCATTTCTGGGAAGAAAAGGGCAAAGAGTAATTGTAATCGCATGTATGTTTAGTAGGATTAAGGTCTGGTTGAATAATTCATTCGGTGAACTACCTCGAATTCCAAAATTTCATCAATCCAATGTCATCAATATATATAGAAGAATATATGATTACCTTCATGAAAATAAGAATATAAGACTCGAACTTTCCATCATTATACCCCATATCCCTTACAGGGTATTTGTCAAACACAATGAGGCTGTGCCAGATGCCAGACCATCAAATTTTCATTGTAATTTCGACCTCTTCCCTTCTTGCATGTTGTACAGTATGTAAAGTGAATGGGATTACCTTACGATAAAGATATATCGAGAATAAGTGACAAAGTTAAATCTGGACTCATAAGCAAATAGAACCTTTACCCACTCATCTTTAATATAATGGCGATGTCATCTACACTTTACTAAATGATCTATTCTTTGCACAGAAGTGAGCACAATGTGAAACACTTTTTTTAGAACATCTCTCTTTCATACATCTTACTGGAAACTTCGATTTCTGTAACCGTCTGAAGTTGACGGGAAAGCCAAGAAGCACAGTTGCATTCCTGCTAGTCTCCATGTAATGGACAAATATTGATTTTCAATCGTCCTCAAGATTTTTTGATGACCTTACCCAGCCCTTTATTTTTAAATTATCTAAATAAATGGAAAAATAGATTATCTAACAAACTTCCCATGGAGCTTATCTGTGTGAATACAATCTCCTGAAAATTTTAGAAACATCATAGTGATTATTCTTTTTAACTTTTCTCTTGACTGTTGCAAAGCAACACAAAGAAAATTTTAGAGATAAATGAATTAAAGAAAAAGTTGGCATGAAAGCTTACGAAGTATTTTTTTTTCTTGTTTTATTCTATTCATATATGTAAGCTTACAAAAACAAGACTTAAAGTCGCATTAAGTTTTTTGAATGATTAATTCTCTCCATTAAATGTTGCTCTAGATATTCGCAGAAAATTGCTAATGATTTTAACTATGAGCACCATTATACTATAGTATATATATAATTATATATCTTTATGTGCGTATGTATTATACACTGGTTATAAAAAATGTAAGCAAACGCTTTTACATAGGTTTTTCAAAACATGCTAAGCAAAATTAATTGAAATTTAGTATGAAAATATTTAAAAGTATTACTAATAACATGATTTAAAAATTAATTTACTGATCATGTCTTTTCTAGGAGGAAAATATGAGTCTTCAGAAACTATGGCACTATTTAAAATGTATGGTATTCATATCGGTCAGCATCGAGATCTGGATTTTTACCACCACCATATTTATACATTTCTGTTTTTATTGCACAAATTACTTCTCAGGATTATAATTAATGAATAAAATTCTGTCTGATTAAGATATTAGTCTTGGTGGTGCCGCAATCCATTTCAATATCTGGCGATCCCCTTTAGTCAGATATTTCTTTATTCCACAGTTGCATTTGGTTTATGATGTATTGCATGCAGTACATAATGATGAATCTCGATATCGTAGGTCAAGAAAGACACACAACATCAGTAATTCTATTTGTCTTTAACAACTTATCTACCCTCTCAGAAAATCTGCAAGAGACATTTAATCCCTCACCTCTCGAAAGAAATCACCCACAAGATTGAAAGTAATAAAAAGGAAAACATGAAAAATAAAAAATATAATATTTCAAATGATAAATAAAAACGAACCCTTTCCTTATACTATGCATGCTGAAAGTTGATTATGTCATTTTCTTTCCCTATGTGATTTATAATGACTTCAAAACAGTTTATTAATGATACTTTATAAGAATTTTTTTTTAAGATTATATACATTGCTCTTATTTTACGATCCCAAAGCTTGAAATGGCAAAAGATCTTTCTGGCAATATGTGATTTAAAAAAAAAAAAAACATTATGTTATTGAAAAAGAAAAAGTAAAATTTTTTGTTTGTACAATATTAATTTGAAAAACTTAAGCCATTCAATTATTTAATATTTATCAATAACATTGACTTGAATATGATTTATAATAGTCATACCAAACATTCTTACTAGAAAATAGTATAATTTCAACAATGTGATTTTATTTGTAATGTTTACTGGGATTCCAATACTCATGATAGACAATTTGAAGTGAATTTTGAAAGATTTTTATCGTATTGCATTTTAAAATCGTTATACAGCGGAGTTTTATCTTCCTTTCCTCTAAATATTGCACAAACAATTATTTTAATACTGCTTTAATGAGATAAATGCAATTACCATTTATTCTTCACATTAGATCTTGAGATTTAAGATGCCTTCACAGATCTGCCATGAAATCAGTTGGATTAATTGCATTTTTAAAATTAGCGACTTCAAATGCATAGTAAAAGCAAGTACCTTCAAAATATTTAGCCAAATAAAGCAAAATCTATAATGTTTTTTTTTGTAATTTTTTTTACGTTTTCAGAACAATTTAAATGCAATTTAATTAATATAATGTAAATTGAATATAAGTGCTAGTATAAACATATGTTGATAAAAAACTGTATCAAAAAATAATGAGTAGTACAATTGAGTTTTACTGCAATTTATGCTTTCAATTAACATTATAATAGTTTATAACAAGTGTTTTCAAGAATTTAATCGAATGAAATTGAATTCATTTCTTAAAGATGCCGTATTTTCCATTTTGGCTACTTTCATACAGTTTTTTGATATTTACAAGGCAGTGGCAATTAAAAACCAGACTGGTCCTAAAAATGAGCTTTATTGAAAACAAAACCATACGAATAACTCTCAATCCTCTTCAAAATACTCCCCTACTCTATCAATACATCGCTGCATAGGAGTTTTCCATTGTTCAAAGCAGTGCTGCAGCTTATTAGGTGTCATCTTTTTCAGTAAGTTTGCCTTCAACTCTTCTACAGACTGAAAATGTGTTCCCTTCAATGCTTTTTTCTCTTATGGAAATGAGTAGAAGATGCATAATGTGGATCTGGTGAGTACTGTTCCTGCTCGAGCACGGTAATGCGTTTGCCCACTAACAACTGTTTCACAGGGAGCGCATTGATCGCCGGAGCGTTGTCTTGGTGCAAAATTCCCATGTTGTTGCTTCACATGTCTGGAGTTTTCTTTCTCACTCTTTGTCCAAGCTTGTTCTGGAACTTAATGTAGTACTGCCTATTATCTCTCTGTCTATTTTCTTAATATCTAACATCACTCCAACTCTCAAACGCCAGTCTTTCTGAAATATTTCATTATTTTTTTTAATCTTTTCATCAGTTCTTGATGCCATATTTCGAACAGAACGTTCATCATCTTCAACAACCTCCCTACCTTCCTACAACATTTGTGCCATTCAAAAATTTGACTACGTGACATGCAGTTATCTCAAATATCTAATTTATCAATTGAAAACATTCAGTGGAGTTTTTTAATTTTTTAATTTTACGAGGAATTTAAAATTTATGCGCAGCTTGATTTTTAAGCTTATCATGATAGCGGCACTTCGACACAACAACGTCTTACTCAAACTACGATAGCAAAAATACTAAACTAGATTGCGTTACCCAATAACTTGATACCTTCTCCGGAAGAGTTAAGAATTCTTCGAAGAAGAATTGTTATATGCCATTTATCATCCTCTATACCAAACCTAACGGCTAGGTATGTGCAGTCCCGGAATTCGAATGTCACAGAATGTATATCTGTTATTGGGTTCATTTATTCATTAACATGTGTCTTCCTGTATGTAGGGACGACGTAGAAATATTGTTTCACTAATTGCAGAGCATTGAACAACTGAGCCACTTTAACCGATATAAAAAAATCTAATCTAAATTTTGTAAATTAGAGCATTAAAATTGTATAATTTCTATATTTAAAGTATATAACTTTTATTTATTTTAAGTCATTACTAAATCGCAATGGACCGACGGGGAATTTATACGAAATAAAGAATTAATTTTTATATAGTAAAATAAATACATTTTATATCTGATCCTTTTGAATTTTAATCAACAATGAATACACACACACACACAGATTATTAATATATATATATATAATATCACCAAGAAAAAATTCATGAGCAAATTTTGGTATTTGTATGCCGTAATGAAATGATAATCAAATTATAGCTGCCACAGAGAGTTTTCTGACGAATCCGCCCCTCTTAGGCGCTTAGGATCGTCCTTCGGAGGCGAAGGTACGGTGGCCCTAGGTGGGCTGTAGTCTCAAGGAGAAGTTTTAGTGAGTAGGATCTCACAGTACTAGAAACCTGCTGGTCTCTTATGAAAATTTCCTCTCCCTTGGAGAAAACAAACAAACAAAAGATATCACATTATCTACTGAATTAGTTTATTACAGAAAATTATCGGTATCATCATTTTTACAACAAGATGAACTTTTATGACATTTCGAATTGCACAGCAGTTTTTTATTTTTACATCTGCAGAGATTTGTTGAGCACTTGGTAGGCATCGAGTGTAGCCTTTGCCGCCGGTCAGCGATTGCGAAGAAGCAACGCTCATAAAGATTTTCCCTCTGTGCCCACAGATGCCATTATAAGTAGTTTCTCTAGCAAAATGGAAAAACTCACTTCTGGAGTACAGTTGTTTGAGACACCATGTTCTGTTCGTAGCTTGGAAAAGAGCCCTACCGAACAGTTTTGCTCAGCACATCGAAAATTGGCCAGGAGTTCCGGGCACTTCGGGAAGTGGCGGCCAAAGTTGAATATACGCTATTCATTTCCAG